>BMAU01019050.1:1092500-1386023 GCA_019973935.1 Trichonephila clavipes
TTGGTGATAGAAATAAAGTGCCTAGTGACCTTTGAGACAAGAATTTCTTCGTGGGTGACAATAGCTATTAAAGAAATCGTGCTTAGTGGTCCAGAACTTTAATATCCATGGGAAGCAGTGCAAGTCTTTGGGTAATTGCGCATTGGATTTATGTCCCCACTTCCTGAAGCTTAATCTCTTCGATGTAGGATAAAATGTGTTTATTGCTACGAGTAGCTACCATTTTATAGATCGTGTTCCTAGAAGAGATTGTGTAAACTTTTACAAGGATATCGTAGTTAAAGATATATAAGAAAATCTGAGGAACTCACAGTAAATAAATTTATAATTTTTATTTTATTTATAATTAAATTTCTTTAAGAAGATTCAGGACTCTTAAATTGCAAATTTTACAATTTTTTAAAGAAAACATATATGTTAAAGCCTCAACATTTCTGACCAGTTTGAAACCAACTTTATATTTATACTGGGAAAACTTCCGAAGTTATTGAGATATAACTTGTGAAATTTAAGCAAAAACTCTATCTCTTTCCAATATGTCAATTCATTTCTTTTTTCAAAATAAAAAAAAATACACGAAAATCAATTTGATATTTCCTACATGTGTTCAAAATAAGAATATTCATAACTTATACAACTATATATATATATATATATATATATATATATATATATATATATAATTTTTTTGTTTGATTTTTAATTTATTTTTTTCTTAAAATTTTAAAATTTCCGTTATAATTGTATTCAACAGTTTTATTTTCTCTAAATTTCTTAAAAGTATCTATAACTCCAAAGTGAGCATTTTTATACCAAGTAAAATTAATTTTGTGCTTCAGAATCCTGTGCGGTGTAAAATACTGATTTTTATATATTTGAAAAATTGTCCAATTTATATTCTCTAAAAATTTGAGAAATAATGTAAATAATTATGATTATAATGTGGTAAAATTTCAAATTGTTGTTTAGTTTTATTGTTAAGTTACATTGGTTTGAAGAAGAATATTTTTTTTTCGAATTGCACGGATATCTGTTAAGAAATCTGAGACTTTTTAAACGGCGCCAGTATTAACGATATTCGAATATCCACCTTATAAACTATACATTATTGGCAAATACATTATCCGATGCATGAATTAAGTAACTGTATTTGAATTTATGTGTTACATTTTGCACAAATAAGTGTTTTATAAATATTTAATGTAACTAAAATTTCCTCTTTTTGGTTAGTAAATAGGGTGTAACTGTTAATATTTATATACTGAATGAGCCAAAAGTTAGTTACACATTCATAAAAAAGGAAGAAATGATGACAACGAAGTGCTGTTTAAAAGAAAGAACTGACTGGGAAACCGGATTTTTTAAACAGAAAAAATATTTTTAGTCATGCCCGCATTAGATCAAAACAGTGTGCTACCCGTAATAAGCTTCATGTGGTGAGGTACACTTCTATTACATGACAATTCAATTAACCTTAAAGTGGACAGTGGCTAATACGTCTAGCCACCTATTAAAAAATATTCCTCCTAGCTGGTGATGGATATTTAGTCCATCCACACGAGTTAATTGAAGCTAAAACGCATAAAAATCAATACAGATGGCAGAGCGATGCCTTTTTTGCATTTAATGTCCCCTGATGGGTAGTTAAAAACAGTGTTTCTCGGTGTAAATCTACAAATTGTACTTTGATTACTATAAATAAAATTTCTGATCTTTGAAAAAAAATTCGACATATCTTAAGTATATTTTTCTCTCATCTGAATGAATTAAGCAAATTTGAAATTAAAAAAAAATGTTTTATTTAGGTTTTTGGAAAGCTTTTATATGTGGCTAGATACTCGATCAACTATTCACATAGAACAGAAAATTGAACTAGAAATTTTCGCTTTTTTCCACACTTAGAATAATGTGAGAATGTTGGGGGTCGAAAATATAAACGAACTTTGTTTACAATATGTGGCACAAGACTCTCGGGTTCGAAAATCTTTCATTATAGCATTTCTGCTCGGAAGAAACGTTTGCATATTATAAAGTTCCACAGTAAATAGTTCATCAAGTTTGACAAATATTTAATTTAAATTGTCAGTAATATTACTTTATTTTAAACCTTTTATTCTAAATTTAAATAAAATATAAAATGTGGATATATACAAATTTCAATGTCTATTCTAGGTATTCTATATCTAATCTTAGTAAGTATATATATATTATGTTGTACAATTTTTCTATTATTATTTAATTACACTTATACTTTGTATTTAATTGTCATTGAAATAGTTATTACATAAATGTCAATTTTTAATAAAAGTGTATTGTAATATTATTAATTATTTCTATCCTGAGAATTAAGTTAAATGTCCTTATTTTTTGTGACTAAATAATATTTATAGGGGAGGAGAATTATCGAGACATTTATCAAGTACTTTATCACTTATAAGTGTATTTTAACTTTTTGCCCGTTAAAGGGTTAAACGATTTCTATTAACTACCCCTTTGTTGAGGACATAGTGAGTGGACGAGGTTCCAAGATCGCATAGCCACCAAGCTCAGCTTACCTCTCACCGCTCGAATTCTGCTTGGAGAGATATTTGAAACTACTAGTGAACCATCCATCCCTGTCAACATTGGCCGAACTCAAAGATTCTATCTGATTTCGAGTTTTTGAAATGTTTTCCAATATATGACATTCATCTGTCTAACAGGCATTGTTAACCGTCTTATTTGTAACAGATAATGTTCTGCAGGTCATATTGAACAATTGTTACAGCCAGAATAATGGAATGGAGCATTTGTTTTGTACATATTGCTTCGGATCCTCAGCGCCTTCTGGCGGTAAAATCATCTTTGCCGCTAAAAAAAATTGACTTTCTTGTAATTCCTTTCTTGTAAACCACCATTCTTTATCATCATTTCTTCTTTTTTTATGATTTTTCAAAGTTTGAACAAACTTTTGGTTCCCCCGATGATTAAATAGTTATTGAAATAAATTTGGGCATTGCTTATTGCAAACCTATTAAAGAAGCACTTTATGTAGTTCAGCAAATAGAATTCGTAAGTTGTCTGTAAATATTTTTAATTAGATTCTCTGTATTCACTCATGTATGTCTTATACCATAATCAATAAAATTACATTTGTGAAATGTCGTCCATTTATACGAAACCAAAACGTCCCACTATGTTACCATTTGGCTGAAGCAAAGGTGAAACACACAGTTCGCATCATTCCTTTCTCCTATGAAAAGGGAATTTTTGACATAACACTTATAGCGTACAGGAATTTCCAATTATACATCAAAAACGAAGATCCAGGAAAGGAGAAAATAACACGAATTATGGAATTTACATTCTGACTATCTAAATACTTGATTAGCTATTATAATGTAATTAATCATGTTTACTTATATACATAGCAGAGAGTATAATTATAGTTCAACTATATAGAGAACTAAAATTAACTCTTTAATTAATCCTGAGATCACCAAGAAGACCGTCAGAATGGACTAAGCAATTGTAATTATATATAAATGTTAAACAGGTATTTATATAAATGCTTTCATTTTAAAAATAAAAACCATGGTTACATACATACATCAACTATTTTTGAATTTATTCATCTCTAATTATGTGTATTGAAATTTAATTTAACACAGATGATGAAAACGCTTACAATTCGAAGTAAAAGGGTGAAAATAAAGGTAATTTCATCGTTTCATCAATTTTCAGTAATCTAAATCAGGGATGGGCCAATAGTGACTTTCAAACATATATTTTTTTTTTGTGGCCTGCTAAGACCACCAGAAAAACAAATGCATATAAAGTATTCTCTACTTGTGGGTCGATAAATACTTGTATATATATATATATATATATATATATATAATCAAATGTTTTCTTGTATGATCAACAAAAGTAAATATAGATGCAAGTTGCTGGCATTAATTTACAGGCTCTGATGACAATTTCATAAAGTAATCTCATTTACAATTTTAAAAAGAATTTATGAAAAACTGTAATAAGGCGCATTTGTCTCATTAAACAAATTCTAAAAAAACATTAAATCTGTCTGTGGCTACAAATATGAAATTAGCTCAATAAATAAGTTAATGAAAACACGTACCATCTTGTATTTAACTTATATTTATTGATTTTTATGGTAAAATGTATGCCTTTTCTGAGATGTAAAGTTAATTAATGAATGCAATCAATTTTTAAAAAGAAGAAAACTTTCAGATATCTTCCTGTGACGTTTCAGATAAATAACGGTAGCGTGATATTGATCAGTTTAAACAGTTAGTTTATTTACGTCACATCAATTATTTAAAGATTATACATTGAAGTTATTAAACTTATTGAAATATTATTAGAATTCAAATGATGTGGTATGTGAGAGAGGAATTCTTTTCGGGGTCTGCTCAGTTCGAAGATTTCAAATAATATCTGGTACTTCTTGCATCGAAGATCAGCGGTCAGCCTCTTAACATCCAGTTACATCCTACAAGTGGCGGAAAAAGGGTCCATCATCGGTCAAAGGTAGTGGGGGAGGTCCCAGGCAGGAATACGCAATAACTTTCAAGATGCAGCTGCAAAATGCACGTGTGATGATTATTTCTACAAAGACACCGGTTCACAGCTTGGTGGCGGGAATCGTTACACCCCACTTTCCAATGTGAAACTCTATACAAAACAACCGTCCAACCTTGAGTTACTTAAGTATTTTAATTTTAAAAGTAAAAACTATAAATAAAAACAAGATGCATCCATCAGATATTTCTAAGATTATTACATCTAAAGATACGTATCAAAACTTGATTTAAAAAATCTACTTTTATTGTAGTTTGATTTTCTTCAAATTGTGATTCCCATTTTAATAAGATAGGGCATTAGATGGAAGCATTTCAATTGGAGACGAATGGAACATTTTATTTCATACACGCTATCAAGCTGAGAATTTTCTATTCTGTTTAAGTAATTAATTAAGTGTTATTTCATTGAATAAAATGTTTGTTCTTTTTACCTAAAAGTTACAGACTCTAATGCGAGGGTTCTGTTTCTTTTCAGAACTAAGTGACCAGAGATAATTACTTCGCCACAAGCATTCAAGAAACGGCAATAATTTTCTCAACAATTCTTCAAGTTTTTTCCCATTTCTTTTTCAAGAAAGGAGGAGACAGAATTTACATCAAAGACTCCTGGAAGTCGTAACAAGTCGAGAGGAAGAAAATCACAGAGAGAAAATAAAGAAAATTAAAAAAAAAAGAAAATGCAAAGAAGAGAGAACAAAGTAAAACAAAATGGAAGATACTTTCCAGTTTCTACTCCAGTTCGTTAAGATGGAAGGACCACTTTGAGTATCAGAAGCTATTAATAAGAAGTTCTTGACGTTTTCGGGAAAGGAGAGAACGTAACTCATTCTGACCTACTTTGGGATGTTTTTTACATCCATTTCATTTTTTCCTTTCAGTGCAACTGCTAGAAATGTGTGGATCTGAAGTTGCTTAAGATAATTGGTTTCGTTTCATTAGGAAACTCATTTAAAGTAACTCTTTTCTTTCTGAAAAAGAAATAACAAACTTCATACTATTTGGAAACCATAAATTATCCTGAAATTATTTTTTTAAGAATAAGCGATTTATTGCTATTTTTTCAATTTCTCACACACATTGTGTAGCATTAGATATTTAATATTCAACACTGCAAAAATTGTATACCGGTTTCGATAGCAAGGAGTATTTAAAGTAAATGATATGCAATTCACAAAAATAAACATTACGACCATTATGAAATAATGGTCTCACAGTCTGAAATTAAAATTTTTATAGTAGCTTGTGAGAGAAATTCGATAAAACTTTAAATATACATTTTATTATTTCAAATTTAAATCATATTTGCAAAAAAAAATAATAATAATACAACTGACAAGAAATGTGTATTTTTTCGATACAACTGAAGCTTAAAATGTGTGATTTTTATATTGTAATGTACCGTAAAATCTGACGTATATCGAGCAAACCTTCATATAACGCTCACCTATACCTCCAAGACGCACAATTTAATTTTTAGGTATATTCTCCGTATAACAGGCACCCCTTTTTTACGAAGAAACCTGGAATGTACGCGGGCAATGCTCTGTTTGGAAGTCATTCATTCTAGGTAGGAATTGCAATAACGGTATACCGGGATACCGAATGCCGGTATGTGGAGCCATTTGTACAATTTTGTAATATCGGTATTCACAAGTTTAAATATCGTTTTTTCAGTATTTACTAGAAGTTTTTTTTTAAATTTCCTTCTCTCTTTGTTCAGGGATGACCAACTTTGCAAAATAGTATTCGTTTTTGTTTTTATGTCTCCCTAACGGGCGAAATAAATTAAACTGTGAATATAAAGTGTAATCGGACAATCAAGGTAAGTGATAAATTATGTTAATCATCCAAGGAGGGTGGCCAAAACTATTATATTACAGCTCAAAGTGATACTGCACATGCACTGGTTTCGTAGTTTGATATTCGTATTTGTGAAAATAAGGTTGTAGTTGCGTAATATTTCGTATAATTATAAAGTGCGTAATATTTCGATATTTCTTTTCAAATTGGTGAAATATTGTGTATATATATATATATATATATATATATATATATATATATGATATACAAATTGGTATTTGTATATCATACTTCAGAGTTCAAAATATTTTTCAGATTCATAATATATATATATATATATATATACTGCTCGAAACAATTAAAGGACATTGTAAGTTTTATATAAAATAAAGATATAAACGAAGTTTTGTTTTGTCGAAAATGAAAGAAGAGAATCACAAATGCAAATTTTTCTGATTTTCAAACTGTGCAGTATGCTAATTTTGAGTTCGACGTCAAAAACGTCGCTTCAACCGCAGCGAATGAAATTTGACTTTCAACTGAAATGAAGACAAGGATGATCGGCATTCAGTGACTGCTTTGTTTCGATGAGTACGATGTCTCAGTAAAGCAGTGTTTCTCAAACTGTGGGGCGTGCCCCCCAGGGAGGGCGCGATGACCTTACGAGGGGGGCGCGAGCATATCGAAAATAAAAGGTTTAAAAAATATTTAGTTTACTGGAATGAATTAAAACAAAATACTTTCAGACATAATAAAAAATGCACTTTTACTCTGATACAATTTATAGGCGCGCGCGCGCGATATTAAAAAAAAGTCAGCAAAAATAAAAATTTCTTCAGTACCTAATTAGTTATCTTTGATCCTATAACCAAATAAAAAAACTTTTACTTGATTTGCTGTAATCCCATGATGAGAGATTTTTTTTATTACGCTTTTTTTATATAACCTAACATACTACTCTTTCAGAGAAAAAACAGATCCCAGACCCAGAATCGAAAAAATTTAGGAACATAAAAAATTCATCACTGTCATTATTTTTGAAATACTGCACATTATAGCTGTAATCTGTTTGACCTTCTAAGTTATTGGTACAGTTAGTTATGACCCATTTCTTATGTGTTCTCTGTTGCGCTTTTTTCCATGCAAAAGAGTTTTATGATATTTGGAAAACCACGGATAGCACACACACACACAAACACATTAATGATTACTTGGTCAAGATATATTTTTATAAATATTCTCAACATATAAAGCATAACGAAAAACGTTTCACACAATTATTTTAGCAGTAACATAGATATTATCATAATGAATACACTTTTTACCCGGAAGTGGTCCCGTGGGACACACAGATCACGAAATTGTTAATTCTGGCAAAACTGTTTATTTATTACCAAAGGAAAATTGAAAAGTCCTTGAAAGTAGGTAAGTAAACTTTCTCTTAATTAAATTATTCACTGTAATCATGATTTGTATCGTGTACAACAGTGTTTCTCAAACTGTGGGGCACGCCCCTCTGGGGGGCGCGATGACCTTACGAGGGGGTCACGATCATATCGAAAATAAAAGATTTAAAAAATAATTAATTTACTGGAATGAATTAAAACAAAATACTTTCAGACATAATAAAAAATGCACTTTTACTCTGATATAAGTTATAGGCGCGATATTAAATCATCAAAAAAAAATACTTCTTGAATACTTAATTTGCTATCTTTGATCCTATAACCAAATAAAAAATATTTTATTTAATTTGCTGTAATCCCATGATGAGAGATTTTTTATTACGTTTTCTTTTTTAAAACTAACATTTTACTCTTTCAGAGAGAAAACAGATCCCAGATCCAGAATCGAAAAAATTTAGGAACATAAACAATTCATCACTGTCATTATTTTTGAAATACTGCACATTATAGCTGTAATTTGTTTGACCTTCTAAGTTATTGGTACAGTTAGTTATGACCCTTCTCTTATGTGTTTATTTCTCATTTAAGGAAGTAGTAAGTAATGTATTTCTCTGTTGCGCTTTTTTCCATGCAAAACAGTTTTATGATATTTGTAAAACCACGGAGAGCACACACTTTGATGGATTACTTGGCCAAGACTTAGACCAAGATGAGTATTTTCAAACATATAATGCATAACAATTGTTTTTAGCAGTAACATACATATTATCATAATGAATACACTTTTTACCCGGAAGTGGTCGCGAGGGTCACACAGATCATGAAATTGTTAATTCTGGCAAAACTGTTTATTTGTTACTAAAGAAAAATTGAAAAGTCCTTGAAAGTAGGTAAGTAAACTTTCTCTTAATTAAATTATTCTCTGGAATCACGATTTGTATCGTGTACAATAAAATAATTATTAAAAAAAAAAGGATTGGGGTGACTCAATAACCCCGCTCGACCATATCAAGTGCGCGCCTGCTCCCAGGTTAAAACATGTGGAAGTCTTTTTGATTTAAATATTAAAAATAATACAAAAATTCTTCATCAGAATTTTATATTATTGTTCATTATTTAACATCAATTATAAAAGCTAATTCTGTGAGGCTTAAAATTAAAATTCGCATAAAACTAATTATAATTTGAGTAATCATTTAAAAAAACATTTTACAATTTTGTAAACATTGTCGCGCACTTGGCATTACTCTCCTTACAATACAGCTATTATATCAAGAATATTTTATTTTCTTATAAATGACTTGTGCACACACAGAAAGCGGGAACTTCAGCCGGTACACTTTTAATGTATCAGTGCTGTACAGAGTATTTTATAATTAATTAATTAACACTAAATTAAGAACAAGTTTAATAAGTATTAGCGACTTCCACGGGCTTGTCTTACAAAGCAAAGTTTTTATAAGAAATGCTTATGATTAGAAATCGACCATCTGAGATCTTTCTTCTACATTTAGCAGATATCCATATTTTGTCTTCTAAGCAGTCACCGCATTTTGCAATATGTTCAATTTAAAAATTAGAGAAAGGAAAAATAACATAATAATTATCCTATTACTTAATTTATTATTTTTTTTGCTTAAAAGAGTAGTAATCAAAATTTAATACTTATGTTATTAATTTGTATGGTTTATAATTAAGATCTCGTTTTGTAGCTTTAGCGTCAAAGTGCATTATTATTGCATTTAGTGCATTATTAATGTATAAGGGGGGCGCGATAAAAATTATGATTGAAAAGGAGGGTGCCAGTATTGAAAGTTTGAGAAGCACTGCAGTAAAGTCATTTAACCGATTCAGAAGCTTGGAGAGTTGTTGGCAGGTTAGAAGTGGGCCAAACTCAAGCCGAAGTAGCGCAAGCTATTGGAGTGTCGCAAAGTGTGAACCGTGGAACCGTGTTTTGGAGACTGGAAGTGCAGGCCGAAGACACGGACAAGGTCGCAGAAGGGCAACAACGCCTAATGAAGAATGTTATTTATTGTTAACGGTTCGGAGACACCGAAATATGAACGATATTCTTCTCCAACAACACCTTCGTTCGGCTACTGGCACAACAGTTTCAACTCAGACTGTCCGAAACCGGATTCATGGTGTAGGTCTGTATGCTCGCCGACCGATGGTATGTATTAGACTAACATCAAGGCATTGTCGCGACCGCAGGGAGTGGACAACAGAGCATATGAACTGGAGGAGAAATGAATGGAGCAATGTTCCTTTTTCTGGCGAGTCCCGTTTTTCTGTTCATCCGGATAATAGGCGTATTTTCATCTGGAGGGACCGTGGCAGTAGGAATAATCCTGCGTTCGTGCACGAAAATGTCAGATTTGGCAGTGGGGGAGTGTTGCTGTATGATGTCATCTCCATTGACGGGCACACAGACCTCTACATCATTCGAGATGGACCTCTGACTGCTTGTCGATATAGGGATGAGATCCTCAGACCTATTGTAGTCCCTTACGCTGCAGCAATCGGAGATGACTTTATTTTAATGGACGATAACTGCAGGCCACATCGTGCTAACCAGGTGGAGGATTTCTTTTTCGAGGAAGGAATCGTTCGAATGGAACGGCTAGCGTGTTCTCCAGATATGAATCCAATAGAGCACCTTTGGGACGCTCTAAGAAGACGAGTTGCTGGCCGCAAATCAACCCCACAAACTCTCCAAGAACTGGAATAAGCTCTTCTGGAAGAGTGGGACAGAATATCCCAACTCGTGATTAATAGCAACATTAACTCAATGCCTAAAAGGTACTCAAAGTTGCTGGCCGTACGTGGAAACCCTACCCCCTAGTGAAAATGTTTTTCTTTGAGGAAAACACCGTTTCTTATTCTTTTTTTCTCATATATACAAGATGTGTTTTTTTTCCTTTTGTACACAAATGCGCAATAAAATGCATTTTTTCTGCCAAACATGTGTAATTTATTCTCATATCACCTACTACGTCTGTCGACCATGTATCAATCAGCTAAAAAGTTTCCCAGCCACAAGATCCACCTAAAACCGCAATATCCTTTAATTATTTTGAGCAGTGTATATATATATATATCAGTGCTTCTCAAAACTTTCAATACTAGTGCCCCCCTTTTCAATCACAAATTTTAACACGCCCCCTTTATACATTAATAATGTACTGAATGCAATAAAAATACACTTTTTATACGCTAAACTAATCATCTTAATTATAAACCATACAAATTCATGACATAAGTATTAATTTTTGTATATGCTGTTTTTAAGCAAAAAAAAAAAATAAGTAATAGGATAATTATTATGTTATTTTTCCTTTCTCTAATTTTTAATTTGGAACACATCGCAAAATGCGGTGTTTGCTTAGAAGACAAAATATAGATATCAGCTAAATGTAGAAAAAGAACTCAGAGGGACAATTTCTAATTAATCATAAGCATTCCTCGGAAAAATTTGCCCTGCAAGACAAGCCCATGGAAGTCGCTAATACTTATTAAACTTGTTCTTAATTTAGCATTAATTAATTAGTTATAAAATACTCTGTGCACCACTGATACATTAAAAGTATACCGGCTGAAGTACCCGTTATTTGCACACGTTCATTTAAAAGAAAATAAAACATTATTGATATAATCGCTGAATTTTAAGGAGAGTAACGCCAAGTGCGAGACAATGTTTACAAAAATGTAAAGTGATTTTTTTTAAATGATTGCTCAAATTATAATTAGTTTTAAGTGAACTGTAACTTTAAGCCTCACAGAATTAGCATTTAGAATTGATGTTGAATAATGCACAATAATATAAAATTCCGATGAAAAATAATTGTATTATTTTTAAACATGTTTTAACCCTGGAGCAGGCACGCACTCAATACTAATGATCGAGTGGGGTATTGTGTGAGTAACCTCAATCCTTTTTTTATAATTATTTTTATAGTACACAATAAAAATCGTAATTCCAGTGAATAATTTAATTAAGAGAAAATATACTCACCTACTTTCAAGGACACAGAAAATATTTCGGAAAAAAAGTTATCACACCGAGAACTCAGTCAAAACAAGTACCTTAAGATCGTAAAAAATGTTTGTCACTCCCAAAAAATAGGGAGATATGTTACAAATATATTTTAGTTCACACGTTAAGACTGTCAAACAGGAGGATAGTCTCAGAGCTATATTGGTAACAATTAAACAGTTTTGCCAGAATTACCGATTTCGTGCACTCTGTGCTCGGCGTGACAGCTCCGGATTAAAAGTGTATTTATTACAATACGGATATTCAAAAAAAAATTATGTAAAACGTTTTTCATTATGTTTTATATGTTTGGGAATAACTCAAAGAAATAAATCTTGGCCAAGTCATCCTTCAAAGTGCTCTCTGTAATTCCAAAAATCATAAACATATTTTACAAGGAAAAAATTCGCAGCAGAAATAGTTTATTTCCATTTTCCATAAATGAAAAAACAAATACACATAAGAGCAGGGACGTAACTAACCCTACAAGGAAGTTCGAAGGTCAAACCGCAGTAAATACATTCTGCTGCCTACAGCTGAGGACAATAATATAACAGGGATGGATTTATTTATCTTCCTAATATTTTTTTTTTGACTATGGGTCTGGGTTTTGTTTTTTCTCATTTTGCATCTCATAAAACATGGATAAACCCACTTCTAAGTTATATATTTCAAATTTTTTTGTTGAGCCTCTATACTGAGGTCTGAGCTATACACAGACATAATATGATTATAATTGAAGAATTTTTCACAAAAGGAAAATATTTTGAAAAAGGGTCATTCTATGTTCATGTTTTGTCAAAATATTGTACTTAACTAATTTTTTATTGTAATAATATTCTTAAAACAATTTTTTATGCATTTTCTAATCCAAGTGACACGAAATATCATAAATATTATCCATTTATACACTTTTGAAAAATCACGGCTCCGATAATAGTCGGATACCTTAACAGTTTTAGTGTGTATATTTATTTATAGACAAATTCACATTTGAGAGTAAGGAGGGGATAAACCTGAATAAGAAACGTTTGAGATATACTAAAAAGGGGCAAAATCTATCTATTTCAGCTTAAATAAAAGCTTAGAAATAAATCGATTATAAAAGCAAAAAAAAAAAAATGTTTTAAGTTAATATTAAATAAATAATGCCCACTAAATCTCTTTTAAAACGTTTCCTTAGAACAAGGAATAAAGATGGATAAATTGCAAAGCAGGGATTAGCTAAGAATATTTTATGGTATGTCTTAGAGAAGCTATAAATAGCGTCTTCTTTTTCTATTTAATCAAAGAAAAGCGGGTCGTTATAATGCAAAATTTGAAGCTATTCGTTTAAAGATTCAAACTTTTGATGCTTTAGAATAAATCAAAGCAAAATGAGGGCTTACGCTCACTAAATACTACTAATGGGTTTCCTCTGTTTCACCGAGTGTGAAATTCAGCGATCCCTGAAATGCCTTGAAGCGCCCGAGGGTCCTTTCAAAGCCTCGTCATTTTGACCAGCTGTTCCGAGCATTAAAGCCCTTTATAATATTTAATGTCCCTCGGGGAAGGATCCTAAAATGAAAATGCATTCATCATAGGTCGCTCAATTACTCCCAGACGGAAGGATAAAATATCGATTTTCGATGATATCGGCTATTCAATGAAAAGGGCAAAATGCCTACTGGTTACGAATATTGTACTTTATATTTGTACTCTTAACAGCAAAAAAAAGGTATTAACAAATGAATGAATAAAGCACAGTGAGTTTCAAATACTTCAAAAGTGAATAAATTGAGTAAAAAGACAATGTATTACTTTTATATCCATCGTTTTGAATATTAAAGCTATTTGCTTTTATCGTTAGACAATGGGAATAACTGTAGAATAGATTTGTTAAAAGATTCCACTATGGATATCATATTCTAACTCCTTGAAGTATATATACAATTATGTTTTGAATACATTTTTTTTTATTTAAGTACTATTCCTCTTAGCTTCATGTTCGTTCCTATATTTGAAATATTCATGCATTTTGCATTACATTTGAATTTGTGAATTCACAGAATTTTTAAACTGTTCAAATCGAATGTGTTTAACTTAGGGAATATAAATCGCTTATAATAATTTCTATTATTTTTGTCCCTCTTTGTGTGAGAAAATAGAGCTCTTAATAAATAACTAATTGGTTTTTTTTGTGAGGGGGGTAATTAAAATATTCCCTTTCTTAAACTCTCCTTAGTCATAAAAAATGACGTAATTTTCAAGAATATGATTAGCACATAAACAAAGTATTCGACTAAAGAATTCACGATAAAAATCCTTCGGATAAAAGCAATGACATATTTATGGCATTTGAATGTCAAATGTCATAAACGCTTTCTAATACGTGGGCTCTCCTTCTAGAAAGCGAAGTACAGTATCTCGGTATCACTTTTGGTCAACAAGTAATCAGAAGCTCACTTTTGAAACAGTTTGTCATGAAATGACAGTTATTCGTAATTGCAAAACTATTTCCGATGCATAATTTTGCATTCTATGGATTTATTCAGATTGTTCCTCAAATCAATTGAGAATGCTTTACGACCGATAACATGACAGATTGTTCATTCAGAAAAACTTCGTAGCTGCTTCCACTCATGATGTCCTTATTGGCAGCAAATGATCACCAAGAAGCTGAACATAACTGCTTACACTAAATGAATCAGTTAACTCTCCTCTAGGCACGCATCAAAAAGTTCCATCCATAGGCGCCTGACATCTCTTAGATGCATCACCTCATACTTACGTTTGAAGATGATTTGATCATTTTATTGGTGAGATTTGACATTAAAAATATTTATAAAATAGTATGTAAAATAGAACCAGGAATTGAGATATTTATACGAAAAAACATCAAAAAGGAGATTGTTAGTTATCAAAGTGTCATCACTGTTTATATTTTAAGATGCTTCGTTGTAGTCTTCACAAACCACATTACAATATTCAAGGGCCTGAAAAGAAGAAACTGTGCGTGTGCCTTCTTTATCATGTTCCTGTTGATATTTCGCTTCGTTTTTCGTCTTGAATAGGGTATTCAGATATTTCTTCAATCCTAAATCAAAATGAATGAGTCGTGTGAATGTTGCTCACATACTATCTTCGCTGATGTTTTTTTCAAAAGTCCATGACCTAGTTTCTTAGATATGTGTGCGAGGATCTGAGTGATTTTTATTCCCATATAGATATTTTGGTTTATTCCAGCTACATTTAGGTTCGAATAAAACAATCACTGACTAGGCGCGCAGCATCACTCATATGTATTTATCTAAACTCCCAGAAGAAAAACAACTATCAAAAAGAAGATGCAAAATACTTTCGAATTACTTTCGTATAAAACTGAAAACTACATGATTTTAGAAGGAAAAAAAATCAAAATTTATGAGATAGTACAAAGTAATGAGAACCGGAGTGGTTTGGCGCGCAGAATCTATCCGATTCAATGGTTCATGCTGCCTGAAATATGAAGAAATCGCCCTCGTCCATGACATTGTACCAGTAGCGCACACAGGAATTTTTCAAGCGGGAAGGGGGGTCCGGGGTCGAAAGTTCACCATTCTTGTACCATGCTCCTTTTAATTTTGTCGATTTTCGGGAACAAAACACATTAAAAAACTAATTATTGAATAACTAATTAGCATTAATTAATAAAATGAATCATTCGTAACAAATACTTAATTAAATTTTACGTACTATATACTTAGAATTATAATCAATCGGAAAAAAATCAAGGACTTTGGGGGGGTCCGGCCCCCCAGGACCCAACTCCTTGTGTGCGCGAATGCATTGTACCCTAGGGTGGGTGACGAAAGGCAGATAGAAAAAAGAGGGGCATGTTTCAACTCACCATGGGGACACAGCACTGAAATTATTTTTGTTAAGAACCTGAGATTATTTTATTATGCATATCATTTTAGAATCACTGCCTGCTTGTGAAGTATCTCATTGGCAACACTTGGATATATAAACCCATGAGATTTGAATGGCTTTGGAACTTTACCATAAGCTTTCATCTACTGAAAACGTAACTCATTTGATCAAACAATATTTTTTTTATCATCAGGTGTCACAGATGTGCTTACGAGCCCAGCAGATACAAAACAACAAATGATGATTTGTTAGCAAACGCACTCAAATTGTTACTCTTTTTCCATACTTCACCATTATCAGATTTTGTTGATATGTCAAATATTTCATTATAATTATGCGGCTGTTACTTGATACAGTGTTGTATTAAGACATTTTAAGAAACATCCAGATTAGGGAGCGTTATTTATTTATTTTTCAAAAATATTTCACGCATATTTTTTTTTATTTATTTTCCTCAAATGAAGAAAATTATACAAAATGTTCTTACTTAACAGTAAATTTTCCATTAGGGACATCTGTTGATATTTGGTAATTTGTATATTAGTTAACAAGATAAATTTTTTGACAAAAATAATATTTTCATAACTCGTAACACTAAAAAGAAAAGAAGAATTTAAATGCTTTAATACATCCTAAGAAGCAAGCTGATACCATTACTACCTAAAACTCATTTATCAAAAATACTAACGTAAAATAAGGGGTAAAATAACTACCCTCAATAAGCTGAAAGAGAAAAAACAAAAAGGCGTAAAGTATATAGATTGCAAAAAATTACAAATAAGTTACCAGCAATACCTGACAATCTACCAACGACTACTACAACTAAAAGAAGAGAAGAAAAACGAGCCTCAACAAGTTCAAAGGTAAAAAAAAAATGTTCTAAGAAAAGGATTGGGAAATAATTATTATGAATGAATAAAAAGAAAATATAAAGAATGAAAAAAGGAACGCATGCGGGGAAAAAGATCAAAATCCACCCCGGACACTCGTAGAAATTCTTTTGAAAAATATCTATCACAACCATGCCACTTGTCAGATCGAGCCATCACTGCTTTCAGGGGGGCATGTGATATTTCCTGAAATCCTGGGACCATGGAATCTTTTCTGAACGTCGGAGTTGTCCCTACTTTCTGAACAGCTGCACAGTTGATTTAAGAAAGTTTTCATTCTTATTTTCATTTTATTTTCTACATTTCATACAATATAAAAGAGATTTAAAATAATTGGAGATAAATTATTTCTATACAGTTTTTCTTTCTACTTTTCCTTAACATTTCATAATTAAACAATTAAAAGATATTGAAAACGTTATTATTATTAACTGAAATATGAGTACATCAAAGCGGTTCAGTTCCCATGATTATTGGAGCAGTCAAAGATTATTAGACTATTTGGTTGGAAATGTATTTTTCTATTATTCAAGTTGTATTTTTATTATTATTCAAATTATAGCTTTATTATTATTCAAATTGTATTTTTGTTATTAATATGTGCTATGTATGTTTATTTGTCCTACTTAAAATGTCTATTCAATTGCTATTATAATATACAATTTGTCGCCCAATCGGTATAGTGGTTAGCGATGCTGACTGCGGTGCCGTAGAGACTGGGTTCGAATCCTGGAGAAGGCATGGATGTTTATAAATGTATATTGCCTTCGTGGCAGGGGAAGGGTACACTAAATAGTCATCGAGCCGGCCCCTGGCCGCCACCAGGGTGTTCTTCCTCAAAATTGGGGTGGAACCGAGCCAAATCGTACTGTCACCTGCATGGTGCTCAAAGCTAGGGTAACGAAAGGCGTCACTTAGCCTTTAGCCGTGATGAATTCCATGGGCCTAGATCTGGCCTTTGTTGATCTGGTGGCATTAGCAACAACAACATACAATTTATATTTTATATGTAATTACAGTATAATAATTAGTTATACTATCGTGCCTTTTACCAACGCCATGGACTGTATTTACGTTCCACGCAATGGCAACATGTTGTTTTGCTTCGAGTTTGTGTAATATAATCTGTGTGGAATGTTCAGTTCTGTACTGTCCCTTTCTAGTAGAGGTTCTTGTCGCTTAAAGCTGCTGGCATTTGTCTAAATCTTTATACGCACAATATTAAAGTTTTAAAAGCATGAGTCACATCATTTTAGTCCAGGTTGTCAGAAGTAGACGGTAATGATAGATTAGAATATTAATTAAATATGGTGTTAATACCTAACAACCTATGTATATGATTTTAAAAAGTTGTTTGTTATTGAAACGCACAGTTAAAATTATTTTTTTTTTTTTTATATTTCCCATTTTTTTTTAAATCTGGGATTTATTTCCTTACCCTTTTTTATCTCCGTATGTTTTTGTTCATCTTAAATAACTGTGGAATTGTGTCTTATTTCTTATTAAATTGTGTGCTTCTACTATCGGTGATGTATTTTAAAAATATATTTCCTGTCATCAAAAATATTTAAATCGCTAGAATTATTAATCTTTAAATCAACTATTGAACAAATGGAAAAGCATTGTATAAGAATATTTATTATATTTTTGGTATGCAAAATATAACTCAATGATCTTAAATAAAGTTAGAAAATAGTATTTGTGAATTAACGCTGCAATATTTTTTTCCACTTTTCAATATATTCTTCTTAAGTATATTTCTAATTATTCAAGAATGGTTAATATAAGATATTTAATTAAGTAAAAAAAAAGTTAATCTGCTTTCAAGCATGCATAAAAGGGGAAAAAATGCCCGTTAACAAAAAAACTATGTACATATAGAAGTAAGATATTAACAATCCTTTGCAAACATAAATTAATTATTTTTCTCTTCAATATTGACTCCCCCCCCAAGATAGCACACATTGCCTAATTGGTAAAGGCTTCATGCAGATGATTTCCATGTCGAATGAAGAAAAACTATGATTTTTTTATTGCAGACTGCAATAACGTAATATCTAGTAATCAAATAACAATATATATATATATATATATATATATATATATATATATATATATATATATATATACATATATATATAATTTTGTAAATATTTACATAAAACTACTTTACTTATGAAAATTAGAAAAATATGTTTTTGTTACCTTGTCATTTATTTTTTCATAATGAATAACATTTCTTATCATTGTTTATTTTTTCTTTATTTAAATTATTCGTTCCATGAATATATAAAAAAATCATTGTAATTATTCCTTACATTTCCTAGTAAATAATGATGTGAGATTTTAAACCATTAACAGTATTTTAAATTAATTTTATATATGTTTTAATCTTTGTGGAGATACACAAAGATACATGTTTCCATGAGGTATTTCAAAAGTAGATACGATGTTAACCTCTCCAACTCTCCTCGCAAGCTCGATGTTAAAATCCTTATGAGGCTCATACGCGATCGCTGTTAGGTAACTTTAAAAAATGCGACATTAATAAATCAAGTAATCACTCAAAACATTTTAAAATTAATTGCATGTTTTAGATCTAATAAATTTTAGTTTTTCAACCAGTTGTAAATAATTAAAAGCTACATCGCATTAATCATAATTTTGTTTTGCTATAAATTATAGATTTAACAATAAAATTTCGAATTTATTTCAAAGCGTAGTATCGGCTCAGTAGACGAACACTTCCCGACAATACTTGTGAAGTTTGATGTAGAAGGGTCAGAAGGATAACCAGATAGGCTATTATATTCTGCAAAAACAGAACATGTATTCTTCCCTCATGCCTGGGGGCAAACCAGATGCTGAGCCGTGTCTGAAACCCACATTGTTGATACCACACCTATTCCTTCTCCAACACCCAGGAGACTTTTAGCCACAATGATGCATAGATGGAACACTCCTGTTGAACATTTTATATTGTTTGATTCCTCCACTCATGTGGACCGCGAATTATTTGAATGAAAAATGCAAGGCGTTTGTGATAAAGACCTACCCTTGAGGGTATCCTTAGTGTCAAAGGGACAAGTCAATTGATTGATCATCCATTTGGTGTACGAGGTAACTCGACTTAGTTTATCTCAGTCATTCTATTGCCTCCAAGAACAAATGAAGTTGGGACGAAGATGAGAACTGCAGTGAGCAAAACTGCTACGCTTGCCGATCAGAGATCAATAGTGGCGTGAAAGAGGCTCACCCAGGGGGTTTAAAGTGTGGGCTCAAAAGGTGACGAAGATCTTCATTATCAGCTTTTTTTCCCCCTTCTTCTTCGAACACACATGGCAGAGGTGGGGGGGCAGCCGCACCTCATGGACCAAGAGAAATGAACTGCGACGACATCTTAAAGACGGAGTGTGCGGAGCAGCCAGTCGTATTATTTGATCGCGGACGGGACTAGGGAAAAGGATTACGGGGATAGCCGCACTCGGGAGATGGTTTTTGGAAGATTCACGAGCATTTTTCCAATTTTGAATTTTTTCATTCCAGCGAAAGGTTGTGAACATTAGCATAATTAATAGGGAACTTAATTGTTTTTAAAAGTTGATTTATAAATAAATGTTTTTTTTGCCAATAGTTGTGTAATCTTAACTCGCTACAAGCTAATGAAGTAAATATCAGGTCTCATGAAAGCAATAAAAATGTATGTGATTTGCAATACTCACACAAACACGTTATAATTTCTATCATAAATAATATAATTCAAATATTTGAATTAGATCCAAAGAAGAATGTTCAATTAGCATAGAAAATAATATTAAATTTGAAAATATTGTTTTACTTGAAACAATGGTTAATATTTTCCCTAGAGATTATATTAAAATGCATTTGCTTAAAATAATAATGAAATGAAATACATTCAAATTAAGCCGTATTTCATAATACTTTCTAAAAGTACTAATGCCATGGAATGTTATAAATGGGACCGAGTTATCAAACATGTAATAAATGTATTAGGGTCGTGGATTATTTTCGAAAAGTAAAAAACGCTTAGAATATAGGATTGTAGCAAATATTCTGAAGTTACTTCAAATATATTATAAATCTGCAAAGTAAGTGCGTTTCACGAATAACAAGAGATTTATGCCTATTATTAAACTTAAAAGTAATATAATGGAACCTATTATTTATAAAAGGAACTGACTGTTTGGCAAATTTTATTTCACAATATTGTTATGTTTGAAAAACAAGCAAATTTAGAATACTACTTAATTCATCTTGATATCCCGAAGACTCCAGAATTAATTTTGCAAGACGGGATGAACGCTTACTAACTACCCGGTTTAAAAGACAACTCATTACCACAAAATTATCTGAATCCCTTAAAAGGGCAAAAACTTTTTCAATACTGTATTTTCTCCATCGAAATAGAGTTAGTATATATCACTGAAGAGCAGCTTTTATCTCTTTGAACAAAGTATGTTTAATGAAAATAACATTTCGGTTGTTAGTTCTCTCTGAAACGGTCGTAAATAAACTTGTATAGTCCTAACATTAACAAGGTTGTTGTCTTTATTGACACTACTTTCGATAGGCTTCAAATAATTAGACGCGTACAATTTTAAGAAGGGGGGATGTATGCAACGGCTTCAATAGTTAGGCAAAATAGAAAGTATTAGCAAAACCTTTTCCATCATTTCCCGAAATTTCGTTGGAATCACAGTGCATTTCAGGCAGACAGTGTTTCTATTCAATGTAGCAGCAACAAAATAATGATTAACTGCAAAAGAAAATGTACTACTAGACTTGTCAGGGTTACTCAGAGTTCAACCCCTTGTAATGTCATAGCCTTGTCAATTGATGACTCTTGAATGATATTTTTTTATTTTTTATTGGATCGCGATCACGCAACATAGTCTTACATTTTGAACATATTTTTTTTTAAAAAAAATCATCAAATGACCCGAGTTGATGACACTTGTAGAGAAATAAAGCAAACAAGTAACATAAAAAATGTTTAAGTCAATTCCTACTTAGATCAACAAAGAAAAATTTTATTTAAGCTCATTTTTATTAAATAGTTACAATTAATATGCATATGTATACACATATTACATAATCACAATATTAAGTGTCAATTAATTTTTATTAATTATCATTAAAGTATCGTATTGTCATCTAAAATAATCGTGTATAAAAAATTTCAGTTCAACAGAATGCTTTGGAACGTGAGAAAAAAATCGGTTGACCCAAGTCACTAAAAATTAAACCAACGTGGTTGTATCTGTAATTATTTTAATAGTTAGTTTCAGCCAATTAATTTTGATTAATTATAATTAAATTATCGTATTTTTACCCAAAATAATAGTGTATAAAAAATTTCAGCTCAAATGAGTGCTTTAAAAAACGTGAGAAAAAACATTTTCAAGTTTTGACACAAGTCGCCAAAATGGTCGATAAATCGCCAAAACTGATGCCAACGTGGCTGTATTTGTAATTCTTTGAATAATTTATTTTAATCAATTAATTTTTATTAATTATAATTACATCACTGTATTGCCATTCAAAATAGTCATGTACATAAAATTTCAGCTCAATTGAACGCTTTAAAATGTATTTTATTAACGATTGAAAATTCCATGAAGATAAATAAAAAAAAATAGAGAGAGAGAGTGTGAGCTTATAGTAGGAATTGAATAATTGTACAGTGTGGAATCCAACTCATCTGCCTCCGGCAGATGTAAGAACTTCATTTCCAAACTCGCTGCTAGAGCTCACAAAACCACAATACGATCCCTAGTGGAGCAAAAATGCAACCTCGCTCGTCGAGAGGAGATCACTCTCTCCAAATATCCACACTTTATCCGATGGCGGGGCAAAAACGATCTCTCACGTCAAAAGGTAATCACTGAATGATCCTGGCCTGCCACCCGCACAAGCACAGTACTTCGGATCAGTCCGTGTTGCCACCTTGAGTTTCAGAACGGGCCTAGAGTTCGTTAAACCCTTGGAAAATATTTTTAGAATCCTGATTCTTTGAATAAGTGCATATATTTGTGCATATATCGAACTGAAGGAATCTGTCGTGCATACATGGGACATTTTAAGTAAATATTTTCTCAATTTTTTCTAAGAACTCTGAGAATATAATTTTTAATATCAAAATTTAAATAATTATAAACGCCGTAAATTATTATTTTTGGTGGATCAATATATATATATGTACAAATCAGTATAGCACTTTTAAGAAAAAAAAATTTGCTCGTATATAAATAAACATTGTTTTACTCTTATAAACTTCACGTTGTTTTTACTTTAAAATTTGTTCAGAATTATCATAAATACTCAGCGTGTTTAATAAAATCCTCTCTAAGCCATTTTATAAATGGGTGGGTTAGTGCATTTCCGGTATCATATTTCGTTTTCATTGCATTAATTTCTGAAACGAAAATCTTAAGATTATTTTCTTTATACCAAATAAATCTGAAAAAAATCATATAAATGATGACTTAGAACCATTATAGAAAAGAAAAATAATGATGGGTCACTGTGGAACTTTCCATTCTGAACGTAAACAACACAATATGTCATAAATACTTTTTTATTCCCATAAACAAATCATATTGGAGAAGAACGGTGAAATACTTGCATCCGCTGGTGGCACCAATTCTACTAAATTACATTTTTGCTTCTGATATCTGAGCTTATCTTTGTTTTTTAGTTATTATCCACTTGAACAGCACTAGATGCTTGCTATTTGTTGCTCAACACCCTTAAACTATCATGATAAAACAATGATTGCTATGCTGGTATGAAAAATCGATCTAAAGATGTTTAGTTAGCGTATTGAAGGATTTATGGTATTTTTTAAATAAAACATTTTGAGCAATGGCGTAGCTAAGTCCTGAGTTGGTCATGTTTCTAAATTCCTTAGGGGATCCTCTTTTCTGATCCTTTAACATTTTAATATTGCTTTTTTGGACATTTTGGAGCCCCTGAAGTTTGGGGGGCCCGTAACATTGATACGGCTGATACTACGGTAGCTACACTCCTGATTTTGAGATACATCAAAGTATTATAAAAGTAGAATACATATCAAACTCATGAAGTTTTAAGAGTATATCCCGATCAAAAAGTTAATGAGTTCATTTACAACTAAAGCAGATATCAAAAACATTTTTTTCGCAAAAAGGAATGGACACCTTAAAGTTTGTTTTTCTACTATTTTTCTTTTATTTTTTGAAACCTCCCGCAAGTTTGCTAAAATGATATAATGCTCTAAATTGTTTTGAATTCGGCAATTAATTGTTAATTCAAACTAATTTCTTTATTTTTTTATCAAATTATTTAAAACAATTTTACCAACTAAACTTACCACCAGTTCATTGCTTTAGGTATTAGAATGTATCAAATATGACCCTTAAGCTCTCAAATGAATTTCATGATATTCCTTCCAAGAATATAAATTATTTCATTTATTAATTTATCTTAAAAGGTTTGTTTATATTGACGGATGTGTTCACCAAGTTTATAAATGCGATCGAGCTAGTAGCGCTTGGTAAATCATCATTAGAACTGTTAAGTTCGTGAGACTGGCTGTAAGTCTTTACTAGTTCGATATTTTCTAAGCGTAAAGAAGAAAAAAAAGATTCTTCAAATACAGAAGACACAATTGACATTAAATTCATTAAATTAAAAATCTTTCATATTGACTTGGCGAATTCATTGAGTAAAATCACCTTATATGTTAACTTTCTCATCCAATTGTAAATCAAATTAACAATGCCGTTTACGGCCAGAAAAGTTCCAACCCGTAAATGGTGAGCCAAAATCTCGTTGATATAATAATAGTATTAGGCCCCTTTATACTTTATCGGTATTTTTAAAATATTTTGAACAGTGATTCAAATGCAACACAAATTGATCTTTGATAAATATCACTCTTGATATTTCGTCTACAATAAAAATATCTTTGGGATATTATTTCAAAGCAATTATCCCTGCCAGGTTCCATCTACAATCTTGATGTTTTAAATGATGGTGAAGCACGTCTCTATCAATACCAAGTAGGCTACTAGCGTCATCTATGGTCATAACACTGATAGACTGTGAGTGACAGCTAATACGTCATACTCCATCGTGTAAATATATAGTTAACATAACTGGAAAAATAAAAAAAAATAGACTACCACGGCTATCTACAAACAAAAATAAGTTACAGCATCAAATAATAAATTATTTCTTAAATTAAAAATGAAAAAAGAAGGTATGCTCCATTTTTTTAGAATTAATTTAAAATAAAAAAAATTACATCAATATTAAAAATTAAGGAACTAATTAAATTACAGTAAAACAAAACTATAAAAAGTATTAGGATGGTGGGCAGACCTAGCCAATCAGAGTGTAACAAGAAATTCTGACATAGAAAAATATTGTTACGAATTTTGTGTCAAATAGTGTAAATAATTTTTATTTGGATGTGTAATGTCTTTATCTTAATTTAAATTAGATATAATTTACATTAAAACTGTAATATTCACAAGCAAACGCCGTCCCTTGCGTTGTAATAGTAATTCAATGAGAACTTAGCGAGATCTTGGCGATAGAGTCAAGTTGGCGTCAGTTTTGGTGACCAATTTCGCGATTTGGTGATCATGTTGGTGACCATTTTTGGTGAGTTCGGAACCATCTGGATTCTTCTAGAAATTAGTAGAGAAATACAGTAATTTCAAGACCAATGACGCAAGCGGGTCATTTCTTGAATGATAGGTTATAAATAGGATATAAATAGAGAGAGATGTTCTCTGAAAGTGAGTCAGTCTGGTTTTGACTAGCGATAAGTTAGTATTGCTTTAGTGATTACTTCGGCTGTGGAGTGATCTATTGCTTGTGAATAATCTTTTATATACGTGTATTTCAGGCATTGATAATTGTGTCTCAGTGTTGTTGAAGGTATGAAGACCTTCTGAGATTTATTTTGCGAATATTGCTGCTGAATCCTGTATCTTAAGGATTGAATTTTCGACAATAAATTCTTATCGCTCTCAAAGAATTGTCTTGTTCTTTGCGCCTGATTGGCATAAAATCCTCGAACCCCGAATTTACGTAACAATACGATGTGGAGTCATAAATTTCGTCAGCTGATAAAAAATAATTCCAAATGACTGCCATAAAGTGACAGAAAGAATGTTTTCGAAAATGTGAAGAAATTTGTGAAAAAGTTTAAATTTAGTTACATTTTAAGTATCGAAATTGCGAGTACCGTAAAATCCGGAGTATATCACGCACCTATACTTTCAAGCTGCATTTTTTAATTTTTATGTGTATTCGCCGTAAAACACGCACCGGTTTTATTACGAAGAAACTTGAAATGTACGTATAAAATGTGAAATGAGTTCTGAAGAGATTATGTTTTGAAGAGATTTGTTGTAGGTATTGTATCCTAAGCTTTCTAAAAAATACTTACATTTAGAACTACGCTCTTTTAAATTCATCAGGGATGTTATTTTTTTAAAAAAAATAAAGAATATTTCATTTTTTGTAGGTCTAATTATTTTAGGCTCATTTATATTTTGTTTTTATTTTTAAAGTTATAATTTTTATACTCCGCGTATAAAGCGCAACCTTAAATTTCGATCTCATTCTTTGTGTTCAAAGTGCGCGTTATTCCTGGATACGGTAGCTAAAAGAGTAACAAATTGCACAAATTCAAGCTGTATTACAGTTTTTATTATTGTGTAGAATTTAAGACTTGGGTGTACTTCTTTCTTTTTTAATGATAAAAGAAAGTACCGTTTTGTCAATGATTTCAAAAAAAAATCACAGGGATTGTTTCTTAAAAATATTTTTTGAAGAGTTTTTAGTTTTTTCGCAGAAATCATCATACAACAACGGGTACACTGAGTATATACCTTAAATAGCTAAAATAATTTAAATGAAATTAATGTTTACTTTTAAAGTCACTATTTTTTCTGTTTTATTATATTTATTACTGTAAAGGAAAAAAAATCATGAATCTTGAAAATGATCATGTAGCTTCTATCGCTGAGCTTCCTGATAATTGTTCTTAAGTTCTTAGATTGTAAGTCCAGAAAAGAGTACAAAAGGAGCATTTTTAACCATAAACCTTTCAATAAACTTTTTAAAATTGTTGAGTATTATTAGATAGTTTAGAGGAATTTGTTTTCACCTCATATATATATATATATATATATATATCACTTAGGTAAGCTCCATTCAGTTCAATGTCTCTTGTAAGCATATCTTTGTCTAACCGGGATAGTAGCTATTTTTTTCTTTGTTGGTGGTCTCCTACTAATTGTTTACTAATCGTAATTGTCCATTAAACCCTGAATTGGTTCACACACAAAAAATACTGCCGCTTTATAAAACCAAATTTAAAAAAAAATTACTAGTGGGCTGTATTATCTTTCTAAGTATTGGAGACTCAATTCTGAAGTTAGAAAACTTAATTCAAAATATAATTAAATATTCAATAACAATAATGCGATTTTTACAATTAAATATTGCCAAAACAGAAACACTATATGGAACTTCAAAATTGAAATATTTCAGACAATTATTGAAATAAATAAACTTATATGATGAAAATGGGTATAATATATCGCTGTTTCAAGATAGATAATAGCACCTTTGTAAAGTTAAATTTGATAGATGTGGCAAAAAATCTCCAGAAGAAATTGCTCAAAACTGATTATATTGACACAAATGTGAAAGCCGCAATATCTCTAACTAAAACACTTATTTATAAATAAAGATCTTTCGAAAAATCATTATGGTTGATTCGGGTCACATTTTTATTTCTTTTTTAATGTTTTATTTATAGATATTGAGCCATTCCGTCTGTAAATAGCTTATAAGGCAAAATGAACATTTTCTCGAAACAGGAATTCTTTATTAAAATGTCTTCAAGAATGTGTGGTAGAAATAAATCGTATATGTCAGTATGTCCGTTTACCTAGCTTATAAGGTTCGTTATGGTGCTACTTAGGCAAAAACGCTATGGTAAACCACTTTTGGAGTATTTTTTTGAAAATTAGGAAAAAATGATTCTTTGTTCTGATTTCATAAGTTTTAAAAATTAATTGTGTGTGTGTGTGAAAAATGATTTTTTTTTAATTTGTTATTTTTTTCATAGATATAAGTTGCATCTAATACTTTTAAATTAAAAAGAAATGACTTCGTAGAAAATTAAATAACTCTACAGAGAAAAAATACACATATAATAGGTTTTTACATTAATTAAATTTGGATTTAAAAAATAAATTGCCAAAATAATCGAAATTTCAAGCGCAATTCCTTTTCCATTTAACAATATAGAATGCAGTATTACCTTTTTATTTTCAAGTCAAGATAAGAACATAAAGGATTAAAATAGGCATGAGAAAGTATTATTATGTATAACATCCCATTTTGAGTAATTTAATGTAAAAATAAAATGCTTTCAATTGGTATTTAGTTTCTTATTACAAAGACATAGTGTGATAAAAATAATTATTCCCATTGAATGTTATTTTTTTCCCTAGTCATAGATAACTACTTAAAAATTGTATTTAGTCTTACAGTATGCACTGTAACAAAAACAAGAAAAAATATAATTTAAGTTTTCATTTTATAAAAGTGATCAGAATAACCACTTATATTTATTTAAATTTTAAATTTACATTCTCATTCATCCTATTTTACTTAATCTTAACAGCAGTCAGTAGGGTAAACCACTTTTAAAAATCAATTTAGATTTTTTTTTCTGAAATCTACAAATTAAGACCTTTCCAATGATATAACATATAAGCTATTATATGAATTAGAAGTATTTTAAAATGATTTTTAAAAATAATCTATTGATTTACCACCATGCCCATTTTGACAAACAGAAATCTAAACATTGCCTTTTTAAAACTGGGGAAAAGTTGAAAAGCCTAGATTAATTTTTATTTTTTAATACCCAAATTAACTTTAGATAATTGGATAATTGCAACTGTGTTAGATTTGCTAAAAATCTTTGGAGGCAATTTCAGATTTTCATGTGGGTTTTAGTAAATGTTATACTTAAAATGTAGGCATTTTTTACTGCAATTTAGGTCTTTTCTTTAGTTTAAATTCATTTTTAGTTAGTTAATTGATGATTACTAAATCTTCGCGTGTTTAAGTAGTGTTAAAAGAAAAAATTAGAATATATGTATAATTGTGACCAGGTGAGATATATTTACATAATGAATCTTCATTTTATAACTGCATAATGGATAATGAAGATAATATACTTAATATAGGATACTTTTACAAGGTAAGGTTTTTTATAAAAATTGTTTTCTAAATGTTTTTTTTAATTGCATAAATGTACTCTGTCTCTTAATTGCAATTGCGTATACTGAAGTGACATTTTTGAAATATTCTTAAGCAGATATCATAACAAAAAATGACAATTTTCAATACATTCATAATAATCATATTTGATCGCTCAACTAAAAGTTTGTTTTTGAAAAAAATAATTAATATATTTAAAAAATTCAATTCAGTATAAATAAAAATGTATAATTAATACATATAATCAAAGTCTTGAGTTCATATGTGTACTAGTTTCTTAGATAAAGGTATGAGATAGTACATCAAGTGTGATGTTTGTTGCCTTTGCGAGAAGCTTGTTACATACATAAAAATACATAAATTTCATGTTTAAAAACATAAAAATAGTTTTATTTTGGCTGTTTTAGAAAACATTTGTCCAGTTTGGAGTAATTTTTGAAGTTTAAACCTTAGAAAATGTCTGCAACAACAAAACCTAATGATAACTTTACAAAATCCCAGCAACAAATTTTTCAAAATGTCGTATAATCAGGTATTTTTAATACCATCTCAAATTCATACAAAAACCATATTGACACATTTTCACATTATATTTATGTTGCTTTATGTTCAAATTTGATATCTGTAAAGCATGCAAGCTAATAATTCTTAAAAAATTGATACAGAATTGAGAAAATTGATGTAGTACTAGAAATTATCTCGTTTAAAAAAACTGAAAAATGCTATTCTGGACAATTTAAGACTTTTTTGCTTACTGTTTTATGCAAAATAAATTGCAAAGATGCTAATGTACAATAAAATGGGACAAATGTATGTTTAATTTCATTATTTTTGTGATAAAGTGGCACTTTATAGTGAAAATTCCATTTTCTCAAAAATGATGTTTTTAAAACTGTATCCATGTTTTTCTCAGAATATAATGTATGAATGTAATGAATTGTCCTCCCTCATTTTACTTATATGTAACTATATATAATAATGTGAGTTTTTGGGAGATTTTTTCAAAATATTTGACTGGAGTCCATATATCGTGACAAAAAAAAAGTCAATTTTTTAAAAAAATTCATAGTGATATTTTTATGTTACATGTTTTTGAGAAAACTAAACAATATGTTTTAAATCTTTCACTTAATTGAAAATATTAATGTTTATTTATTCTTCAGACAATTTTTAAGCTTTAATAATTCTAAAGTTTTTCAATAATAGGTAACTAACAACTCAGATGTGTAATGCTTTTTGTCGTTGCGAGAAGCTTGTTGCATGCATAAAAATACACCAATTTAATATTTAAAAACATAAAAACACTTTTATTTTTGACTTTTTTAGAAATCCTTTGTACAGTTTAGAGAAAGTTTTGAATTTTGAAACTTTTAGAAATTGTATTTTTTTTTGGTGAAAACATTCAAATCCATAATTAAATTTTTCTAACGTCGTAAAATCACATATTCCCAAATCATGACTTTTACATATTGATACATGTTTACATTATATTTATGATGTTATAAGGACAAATTTGATATTTGTAATGCTTTGATGTTAAAAATTCTTCACAGATTGTTACATAATTTGTAAAAATTGATGCAAAATGCTAAAAAAAAATCTCGTTAAACAAAAATTGAAAATTACTATATATGTATTTTCTGAACATTTTAAGACTTTGTTGCTTCATATTTTATGTTTAAAAATTAAGAAGATACTAATGTTTAATAAAATAGGGCAAATACATGTTGTAATTCATTATTTTTGTAATTATAATTGGCTTTTTACACTTAAAATACAATTATCTTAAAATGATTGTTTTCAAAGTGCGTGTACCTTTTTAATACAAAATAATGAATGAAACTACTTGCAATTTTTACTGCACATAAATAATATGTAACTATATATAATGGAACTACTTTCTTGAAGATTTTCCTAAAATATTTTGCTTAGAAGCATTTATCGTAAAAAAAAAGACAATTTTCACAAATTTCAAAACGATACTTTTACGATGAATTTTTTTGAAAAAAAGTAAACAATATATTTGAAACATTTTCCCATTATTTAAATAAACAAGTCTAATTATTTTACAGCCAATATTTGATGTTTTTATATTTAACAATTTCTGAGAAACAGGTTCCTAAAATGTTTCAATTTAACATTATCTCGGTATAAGGCTTACCGACTACTCTTAATTCAGATGGAACAATATTTTATTTCTGAAAAATGAGAAAACATCATTCGAAAATAATTATACCTTTTGATAAATTTATTTTTGTATTTATAATTGTTTTTAAAGAAGTGTATAATCATTATATTCCATATAAATATACGTATAAACGGTAAAGATTTAACCTTTAACATGTTTTCTTAGAACTTAACATTTCAAATATGTAGGAGAAATGATAAAACACAAGAGTTCAAACTAATTATGTTAAATAAAAAAAATTCCATGACTGCAATTTCTTAGAAGTACAATTTTAAGAGAAACATCAAAATGTCACAGTTCCACATAAAAATGTCAAGTCTTTAGGCAAATTATTTTTTAAAGGAAGTTTCTCGAAGGAAATGTATCGTATAACAAATGACAATTAGTAAGCGGAGAGAAAAAAATTAAAATTTTAGTAATTTACTCAGAACACAAACAAGATATTATAAAACCTAAACTATTTTAATTTGATTTTAATTTTTTTAATTTAATTACTTTAAATATATATCATTGGTTTCAAGCATGATAATTTCTTTTTAAATAGTTAGTAATTACTATACACTGATACAACATACTAAAAAGCAACTAACTAAACAAACTAAATATATTAAGTTTTCATGCTAAAAGTCTGTAAGGAATTTTTGATGAATGAATTACTTAGACAAATTAAAATGTATTTGAGGAAAATTAAAACTTTATTTTTTATTATATGTACATGAAGTATATGAATTTTCTAAAATACAGACTAAAGTAAATGGGCGATACCCCGTAAGCAAGAATATAGTAAGACACAAGGAATAATGAGAATTAAGATTAAATGAAAACATTTTTTAATATATTGCTCCAAACGGTCTCATTTCCGAAAATGTACAAAATTGAAGTTAGTGTTTTGTTAAGTTGTTACTCAATTTCATTCTATATTTGTTGAAGTTTTAGGGATTAATTACGGAAAGAGAAAATAATAGGAGGGGAATTCATGAAACACTATCAAATTATTGAAATAAAACAGTTTTTTAATCAGCAAAAGTTTTCAGTTAGATTATATTATGTCTTTTTAAACCATACTGTCAAAGAGAAAAAATAAAGAAATTACAGAAATTATTTCGGGAAATAATACTTTTAATTCAAATATTAAATGAATACATCGGATTTGCGATGCCATTCTGTAGTGTAAAACATTTCCGTTTTCAGCAATAGAAATTCGACTCAACGGTAATTTTTGCTAGATTTAGTTTTAAAAAAGTAATTTTCTCAAAATTATTTTTGACAAGCACTCAAGGCACTTGTTCCAAAATCTAAAGTGCAGTATTTATGTTATTCCAATTTTCTTCAACGATTTTTTGCTAATTTTCTTTGTCGAATAGTTTACCAGAAACAAACAAAAATATTAATGGGCTATTTGATTGTGATTGCCAAAAATACATTAAATGCCCTTACAGACAAGTATCTTTAACAGAAATAATTTTCACAAAACTGATGTCAACATTCGGCAAAGTGTAATGGCAACATTACGAAGGATAAATAGAATTCGCTCTAATGCATGCATTTAAATTTTATTTGTATTCCAAACGATGCCGGGAAAATGTATAACCATCTCGATAATGCGATTATCATTTCAGAAATTGCTGTAGTTCACTGAATGACATTTTTATCTTAAAAGCGCATAAACATCCTGACAAATAGCACTAATAATCATTACAGTTATCATTTGTTTCCTGAACTCCTCAGTTTTTGGAATATCGAAGAACAGAATGACGTCCGTTTTCAGGGAGACACGGATTCCTCTTTGAATATTTCCTTGAGTGCAACAAAGAGCAAATCGTCTGCATTATTATTCTCATAAATTTTACGCAGGATAAAGGACTGCTCTCGGAGATAAAACAAAATAACAAAAAAGGCTGAAAGAAAGGTTAAAGCAAGTATTTCAACAATGTGATTTCGTATTGCAAAGACTTTATATATACTTCATCATCGATCTTCGTAAATGGAGCTTGGGTTACTCATATTTTTGTCAAAGAATGTCGTTTGGAAAGGGAACAAAAATTGAAAGACAATTTGCTTTTTGGTTTGCTTTATAGGCATGATAAATTATAAGGAAATATTGAATATCTGGAATCATTTTTAACTTGATAAAAATCTACTCTTTATTAAATTTAGGCAAAGAAAATCTGAACGTATGGCATTTTATTATTTATAATCATATTCAAAATGCTAGTTTTGTAAAAAGTTTCAAATGTATCAAATGTAATAAAGTATATAGAATATTGAAGTGGTTTACCATTATGTGCGAGATATTTTATAAGATATAATAGACTTCACACAATTATTTTTAACTTTTTCAGGACCGTGATCACATATATGTGATTGTGCTTTCCCTGCTCTGAGATCCATGGTCACACCGGTGTGATCTGAATTTGGAACGCTTTTATATTCATTTTTACACGGTACTAGAGGGTGGTTAAAGTCCGTTTCTTGTGTAATAATGCTTCACAAGATTTCAACTTCAATATGTGATTTTTGCTCTGAGTTTTTTTTAATTAATTCAGGGATATATTTATGAATGTAAAAAAAAAAACTGCACATGCTTAGATTTTTCGAGAGAATCAGAAGTTTAAAGGTGCATGATCTATTTATATTTTGACTAAGTAGAAAAAAGATGGAAAGCTTTTTAGTTTCTTGGGTATCAGACATTCATAATAATAGTTTCAGTTTTTGTTTTACTTTTGGCTCATATTTATAACTATAATTTTAATAATCAAAAACATTTAAACAGTAGATATTTATAGAACAAACGTGATGACTCATTTTTAACGCAAAAGAATCGTTTGTTCTTTCTAACTGATTTTTAATTCAGTAAGATCAAATGATTCTTTTCCCTTGTAATCGCAACTAGAGTTGCCATTGAAACAGAAAGCTATAAGCAATATAAGGAATAATTAAAAATAAAAAAAAATATATTATCTTCTATTTCAAATATTTGTATCAGTTTTAGCCACAACAAGCTTATGTGAGAGTAAATTCATCGTTTAAAATTAGCCAGATAATATTTTATAAATTTTGCGTCTAATTTATTCTAATCATCATGACTAAAAGAGTACTTTTTTATTTAAATAAAAATATTTTCTTTAAATCTCGCAATTGTTGTTAAGTTTTTTTTTTAAAAATAAAGCGAACATTTTTATACTGTATATTCAGATAGTAAATTGTAGATTTTACCGCATTTGATTGCATTAACGATTTTCTATGAATTTTAAAATGGAATTAGGATTAGCAACGAAATTCAACCGGTCCCGCGTGTGTGTATACTTTCAGAACGTGTGGACATGTGGGAACACTTCTTTCTTCTTTCGCCGGTCCAGAAGGGGTTAAGTGTAGTTTATTTACAGATATAATAATTTTTACCTTTGTTAAGGGGGTCACTTCACGCAGCATTTTCCCTATCTCCGTAATGTTAAAAATGACCAAGTTTAAGGAACATTTTTTAAAAATTGGCTGGTTGTACAGTCATGAATATTTTTTTGTGTATTCATTGTATTGTTTTTATTATTTTAATGGGAGCATTTTTCAAAATTTTGATTAGTTTTTTAAAAAAAAAAATCATATGTGGAGTAACACGTCAAAAATTTTAAAACGATGAAAATTCTTGTACATTTTATACCAAAAATATTTTTTGAATAATGTTTTTGACAAAATCTCTCATTAAAATATTTATTTGTATAGTGTTAACATATGTGCAAAGTTTCAAGGATGTAAAATAAGTAGTTTTTTCAAAAATGTTCCTTTTGTGTTGAAATTTACACTTTTGAGAAATAGTGATTTAAAGTACAAACTTACTATTAACTAATGCATACCAGAACTATAACTTGGATTGCTAGTGTCATCTGCAAGATCATCTTCTTGCCTATATTTTAATTGTTTTTAATTCTGGCTTCTTTGGTTCATTGTAAAACTGACTATTCTGCTTTCCTAATACACGAATGATCTACTTTCTGCAATGCTCGACATTGGTAAAATTCAGGTGTTGAATGTTTAATACATCTAAAACTTTCAATTTGGTAATGAAGTTTTGATTATATAAGTATATAGCTTCATGTACTATAGTTTTTGAAGTTCCCAATTGCACAAATACAGTTTTTGGAATTATACACCAAAAACTATTTCCGCTTTCACTAATATTTTGAGTTTTATCAAGCAAGCATCCAGATAAATGTTCAAGATTAGTGACCTCTAAATACTTTGTTTATGTAATTCTCCTAATTACAATAGGTAAGTCGTGTTTATGCTTGTATGTGTAACCTTTCAGTATGTGGACATATTAAATCTACACCACAAGTCACATCCCATGGGGAATAAACCGTGTCGTAGATTCAAACCTGTCAACATTTTATCAAAAATTATAGCCCATATAGCTTGCCTTATGGCTAACAAATTTTCCCGAGTTGTTTTGAACACCCAAAACATAGCAACTTTGCAATTTGTTTATTTCTGCATCTGTCAAGCCATTACGGCTTCCTAGAGATTTTTTGTCTTTAAGCTTTCTGTCTTTTAATTTTAATTTTAAGGCCCTAAGTCATGTCCCCATCATTTTCTCAACATGATTAACACATTCTAATTGTTCAATATTGACATATCTTTAGATTCTAAAACTGATTTGTATGCTTTAGAGTTCCCATATAGTCCAAATATTGTGTATATCGTAAATTGTGTAATGTCTGCGAGTGATGAGAGATACAAAAAAAAAAGTGCATCTCTTCAACTTCCATTCCCCTACTATTTTCAATGTAACTTGCCGAACACTCATTGCTATGTACATCGCTGTTAAAATTACACAAACATTTCTGCGATAATATTTTAGCATCAACAACTTTCCCAGTGTCCAATCTAACTGCCGTAACAACACCATTTAGAAATATATAGCTCATTTTTAGCCAGGTACCATTGATAGCCACTGGTACATTTGGTTATCCATTATTAAATATTGTTTCGGCAGCAGCTAAAGCCATAGACACTTTGGTTACTTTCTCTGTCACATTATTTACTGTATACATGGAATCACAAAACCACTATGGTGTAAGTGACAAATGCATAACTCCGCAAAATATTTTTGCAACTGCTACTTTTTAAATAGACCTCATAGCATATGAAATTCTATTGTGTCCACTTCATATAATTTTGTACCTTTTTTGATTAACTACTGTTTTAGAAAACCTGGTAATAAGAAATGTTTGAATAAGACCACAAAAGTTACAACATATTAACAATTTTGTAGCCAAACCCTAGATTTGGTGACCAAAATTTATGTGAATACCTTGGTTTTTACATTAATTTTATGTAATTAATGTTGTTTCAAAGCACAAAAGAACAGTATAATGTCAGGAATTTTACAGAAACATTCAAATGAATCTAAAAAAGAAACATACTCTTTATTAAACTTACCTAACTTAGATTTTAAAGCTGATTTATTTATGTTGAAATTGTCTGACTTATCAACATTTAAATCCATAAAAGTTTGGAATGTTGTACATTTCTTTCCAAACTCTTTCGTTTTTTAAACATTGTATTACTTAACAGACTTTAAAAAACGTTTTGTAAACGTTTTATTAATGTTTTTGATGGAAAACACTATTGAAAACGATCGCAGAAATCCGTTGCATTTAAGGAGGTAAAAAGTAGGCTGTAAGTAAACAAACATCTATAACTATTCACTTCACTTCTTTCCTGGATAAGCTGCTGATCAAAATAAATTCTTTTAATCAATTTAAACCATTTGATAAGGCTGAAAAGTAGCATGTGTCTTTTGTTTTGATTTGAGAGGGCGTGGCAATCAGCGGTTTTGGGGTTTGACAGATGTAAACAACTTTTTAAAAAAAATATTAAAAATACTTCTAATTAAGCTAGAGCAAAAATTTAAACTGCATTAGAAAGAAAAGGAATGGTATTTTATGTTTCAATCAAAATTGAAAAATCGATTATTTAATGGATTTTCGTTAAGTGACCCCCTTAAAATAGTGTGTGAAATGCCCTGTAGAATTATCTATTTAGTATACACAAGTTCAGGTGTTACTTTTTGATGATCTATCAATAAGAGAAAAAATCTGTATCTCGTTATTCCATGTTCAATACTCCCAAATGCAAAATTCTGCAATCGCTAATCCATTGGTAAATAAGTCTGTGTATGTACATTCAGAGAATATTTTGCGAGTCATTTTGCAGTGATTTGCGTCGTTATGGTTTCCTTTCTCGAATTCTCAAGTCAAGCGATTACTTGATTCAAACAAGTAATTGCCAAAAACTTAATTTCCACGCAATCAGGTATTCCACCACTTTAATATTTCACATGTAAACATCATACACAAAATTGTGCTCCTCCACCCATTGCAAGATGATTACAGCAGTTTTGTAATATCCACATCAGAAATAACAAAAACCTCAACCGTCATTTTCTAACATCCTGATTTACTAATTCATTCAGCCTTAATTTTTGGGTCTTTTGGATTTGGGCTTAACTGAAATACAATGTATATGAAGTTCTGCAAACTTAAAAGAATTGAAGATTCATTACGCATCACACCCACAACAACAGCATTAATATTACACGAACTATTATAGAAGATACTACTTAATTATAAAAGAGAACGGTGGATAACAAGTTGAACATTCCTTGATCAAATCTTAGAATTTCATGAGGAGTTTGACGTACGGAAAACTAAAAAATTCCATTACCGTTTGTTTTAGGCATAAAAACAGTTCCTCAATTATTTTCCCCCTTCGATATGACATCACTTTCTTGGGAATGAACTTCCAACATATATATATATATATATATATATATATATATATGAAGTGCAATAACAGTTGAATGACAAAAAATTATTTTCGTATATTTTCTCGTAAAAACTGTAAAAGTAATGTACATTAAGCAATGCATTTTATGTAACTTGAAACACACTTAATTGCGGAATTAGAATTCCAGTTTGAATTATAGCTGAAGTCATGTCCGTATGAGGATGATGAGAACATTGCCGTCTATTGATAATATTCCGAATTTATCTTTCGGCATGCACATTATCAGTGTTTCACATAGATTCATATTAAACTACAGATCACTCTAAACAGTGATTAATTTTTGACAATTTTTGAAATTGAAACTTTAATTGCAATCAGCTTGTACATATATGTAGTGTTTTCAAATAACATTTGACATTTTTGCATCATTTTGTATTATAACAAAGTTACTTAAGCTTTTCAAAGAATACTTTTTATAAATAAACATTTATTCAACTTAACTACCTTAATTCTCACATATTGAATATTATTTTTAGAAGTAATAACTAAAACACTTTGTGGAGAAGTCAACAACTTATTTGATTTTGTGTTTTATCTCCTCCACTTAAAAAATATTTTTGAACCTAATACTTTATAATATTCTTCCTAAAAGATGCAAGCTTAGTTTCAGTTCGCTTCATCTCTGTTCTGAATACATGATTTCCTTTTGTTGATGAAATTTAATTAGTTTCAGTTTTTCAATTATAAAAAAAGTTATTTAACTTGCGGTTTTAATGAAATTATTTATTATTATAACCAGGAAGCACACATTTTGTCGAACTTTGTTTTTGGGTTACGAAACAACGACACAATTTTATGCAGAATGTTTGCAGTTCCTGTTATTTACTTTTTTTCATTTTAAGGGCGTATTCATACAATTTGATTATAAGTAAAATAATCATTCTGAAATACATTGTAAGCGAAGTTATCTAGCTTTTATTTTAGTCAACTGGAAGTTATGTGTTATTGTCAGAGAAGAGACTGAAACATTTTACACTAGAACACTGAAAATAGCCTCAGTAGGATATTTACGCAGTCCCAATTCTCTTAACTAATACTAGCCTTGTGTGGGTAGACTAAGAAAAATACAGCAATTTGAGAAGGAACGGCACAAGTTAAGGATGACATTAGTGGTAGGAAAGGCTTTAAGCTGTCCTCAGCATGGGGGATCATTCGTCTTCCAGGCTGTTCCTTTACAGCACATACTTTTGAGTGTTATTGCCTTCATAAGCTTTTCATTATTGCTAGAAGCATATTTTTTTATTTGTGTGTGTCTGAAACAATAAAGCGTAAATGACCAAGAAAAAAATAGCCATTTAAGAGTATCTTTCAATTGAAGGATACATGGTTAGTAAAGGCATTAAAAATGAGTTAAACGCCCCGATGCTTCTTGAATTGGGGAATCTTACTACGATTGACAGTCTTTTTTTGTAAACAATATTAAGCATATCGTTTGTTAATGCAAATAAATAGTTATATATATATATATATATATATATATATATATATATATATTCATATAATATAACATGTTTTAAATGAATAAAACTGTATGATTACTTAGAATTCATGTTTTTTTATATTTCCTTTATGCTTGAACATCTTTTTGAGAAACGCTTAAAATGTATTTGATAGGTTTATTTAATGTAAAAAATAATGTTCATTATACTATTATATCAAATGACAATAAGGAAGTAGAAAATCGTTATATTTTCAGTTTTTAAATCACAAATGACATCAAAAGATATTTTCAAATTTAATTTAATTCCCAAAAGCGTTTAATTAAGAGTGAATTTCTTGAAATAGCTTTTTACAAAGTTCTTAAATTTAAATTTTCAGTAGTTCTTCAGTTCACAGTACCGCATTTTTCTGTGTATAAACTGAGAATTTTTGGAACTGTTTTAGAAATTAAAGGGTTTGGCTTCTACAGAGATCCACTAATCTCGGAACAAAAACGCGTTATTTAAAAAAAGCATTTAAAAATATACTTTTTTTTAGATTTATACGCATGATTTCAATTTTATTTTATCTTTTTGTGTATTTTGAATGAAAATGTCACCTGAAAAAGGGAAAGAATAAAAAAAAAGTCACCTGAATCATGCAGTGTGTCAGAATTAACGTTTCCGTACTTTTATTAATTCATGTCGACGATTACTTACCGTATCCGAATTTCTCTTCCCGTTTATTTTTCTGACATACAACAATGACAGAGAAAGAAGGACTATTACAGATAGGGAACAAGATACAAATTAATGGAAAGAATGCGTTAGCTTCAGAAAGGATTACAAAAATAAAGCTATAATAATCAGTGTTTTGCTTAATAGCAGTTTTATTATAAGGTATTCCACCCGTTTAACTCACATGGCAAAATGTATGAAAATAATAGTATTTTTTATTACATTTTTAAAGGCAAAAAAACAGGCACACTTTCAGCTGATACACGGATCGGCTTATATTCGCAAATATAAGATAATTTATTTTTATAATTAGTAATTTTCTTCAAAAACATAAGCTTTTAAGTCCTTTCTGGGAGAAAAAACAATTTTAAACTTCAAAACAGAAAATATAAGGCACTGTTAATTAATTATCAGTTTTATTTTTTGTTTGTTTTTTGTCTTTATTAAGATTTGCTTCGAAACAGGAAAACTTAAATTTAACTATAATTACTATATTTTTATTATATATGTACAAAGAACGAAACATAATTATATGTTCAGAAGAATTCAATTTGCGAAACAAGTGAATTGCTGTCTCTGTGAGTGTATAAACTCATAATTCTATCAAAAAAAATTAATAATCTTGGCTGCCATAACTGTTAATAATAAAAATTAACATTAATGGAAGAAATTTTGTTTTATATAAATTCATTAAAGAGAGCTAGAATTAATTTTTGAAATAAGAAAATATGTTTAATTAATCTCATTAATTATATTGTTCTGAACCAAAATCTCTGATTATTGCAATTTTAAAAGTTGGCATAGTTCTAGGGAACACATAGGATCTATTTACTATCGGATGTTTTTATAAGAGTTCTTTCAAAGGATACGTAGGAATACAAATAATAATAATAATTAATATTCTATTATACAATAATCTCAAAGATAGCAATTACATGATATCTAAGTTACACATAATGCTAAACATATTACATAAAAAATAATTATAATTTTTATAAGATATTTACTATATATTTGGCCCCAAGAAATATTTTTTTATAATTATTGTTAAATTATAATAAATTATGCATATTTTCATTTGGGGTAGTGCTTACACATGTTCAAAAACGTAAAATTATTTATAACTGAAGAACGAAAAACACCTATTGAGTTATTACTATTAAGGAATAAATACAAATCAGATTTCTCAAAACAATTGATTCTAATCTGAAGGAGAGGTCAAACACTTACAATATGCGAATACCATTTAAACTTCGACTTTCACTAAACAACACAATTAATGAAACTTTCTTCATCATTTTTATAGAATATATAATGCATGATAAAGGCATAAAACACATACAAAAAATGATCTACTTAACTAACTAGTTCCTTTACTTTTTTTTTTTTTAATAAATATACTTATAATTCTTACTTTTTCATTTCTTGGTATTAGCTTACTCTCTCTATATATATTTATTCATTTATATATTTATCTTGTTAAAATTTTCAATCGTTAATAAAATACTTTTTATTCCTCCTATCAAGTTTAAATATTTTTTTAAACTTGTAGTGGATGACATTTGATGTTAATATAGATATTAAAATACTAAGTAATTAACTAAACTTAATTAAATTAATTATTGGTTTTTGACACTAATTTAGATTCGTCTCTATTGTTGTAACAATGTAACTGTGAAAACAAAGACACAAGTTGGCGATTTAAGCCAAACCGGGTGGGCATTATTACAACAATGCTCACCCGGTGGGTGTGTGGCTCAATTTTTTTTCTCCCTATTTTTAAAATATTTCTAAATATTTCAAGTTATTCTCTACTTAACACATTTCACGGTGGTTATACACATTCAACTGGTTTTATTACGTGTCTAACTTGTCGAGATCATTATAATTCAGAGCGTTTCATCCAATAAGTGCAACCTCTGACACAGTTGTACATCTTCGATATCCCATTTCATCCTCAGTAGAGTTGTCTCCTGTCCCCGAACTAGCATGCGTTATTTGTAGTGTTGATCAGTCGTACGGATAACTTCGTTTCCTGTAGCTCTAAAATGTCAAAACATAAATGTTTGAGCATCAAACAAAAAAAATTCATTCTTCATGAAGTAAATAAAGGCTTCAAGAAGAAGGACTTTTCTTAAAAATTTATTATTCCTCCAAACAGCTTATCAACTATTGCAAAAAAATTATGCATGTTACAAAATTATGATACATCAAAATCTTGTTCAAAACGTTGAAGAACATATGTCTATGGAGATGACGATGAGGCAGTTTTGAAATTGATACATGAAATGAGGATAAAGATTCTCCGATTTCTGGGTTAGTAGTGAATATTAACGTCGCACTGTTCAACTACACGGGGGATTTTGGTGTCGGACCTCGTCATAGTCAAGTGATGAGGACGACACTTGATCTGGCACCCCCTCTCCTAAGTACCACAATCCACCAAGAGAGAATTTTTGAGCTCTCGTGAATCTTTCCCTTACACGGCGAATCCTCAGTGGTACTGGGCTCGAACTCGTGGCAAGCCAGCCACGATCCGGTACCTTGGCCTCCAATCTCTGTACCTTTCTTAATAGAGAAAGCCCTTTAATTGGTGAAGGCATTGGTATTCAATCAATTTCTAGGCAGCAATGGATAGCTAGAAATATTTAAAAAAAGACAGAAAAAAAGTCTCAAAAGATTTTTGGTACACTGCGAAGATGTGAGGCGTAATATGAAACAACATATTATAAATAGATATTAATTTACAACAAGTAAAATAAAAACAATTTTTTAAGTCTATTCCTACTTAGATCGACATAGAAATTTTTTATTTTAGCTTCTTTTTATTAAATAGTTACAATAAATACAAATATGGATATACATATGGTAGAATGACAACATTAATTGATAATTACTTTTTATTAATTATCATTAAAGTATCGCATTAACATTCAAAACAATCGGGTATATAAAATTTCAGTTCAAATGAGTGCTTTAAAATGTGAGAAAAAAACCTTTTCAAGTTTTGACACAAGTCGTCAAAATTGTCGCTAATTCGCCAAAAATGATGCCAACGTGACTGTATTTGTAATTCTTTAAATAATTAGTTTTAATAAATTAATTTTTATTAATTATAATTAAAAATTATTGTATTGTCATCCAAAATAAGCATGTATTTAAAATTTCAGCTTAATTGAGGCTTTAAAATGTAGTTTATAAACGATTGAAAATTCCACCCTGAGATAAATAAATATTTACAGAGTATGAGCTAATACTAGGAATTGAAAAAGGAGTCACTAATTACTTTTTTAATATATAGCGTGTATGAATTTAAAATTTGTTTTATGTGGTTTATAAAGTATATTGAAAGATGAACCTCAATATCACACATTTTCTATATAACGAACTTTATTTCAGGATTTAGCGACTTCATTAAAAAGAGATCCAACTGTATGTATATATACAGTGAGATACGTTAAATGCGAAAACGCTGAAGTCGAAATATCGGTTAAGACGATATAATACAACGGTCCCGTCAAACTGCTATGTATTTTCATGAATACTTTTTTTCTTTTAAGGTATCCGACTACCCTAAAACCAAGATTTTTTTCAAAAATCGGCAAAATTTTTTATGATTTTGTTTTATAGACCATCTTATTAACTTAATAACAATACCAAGTACTTTATTTTCCCTCCACTAGAACAAAAACTACAAGCGTTTTAGTAAAAGCAAATGCCATAACTTTACACAAGATGTCAAACTTTGAAATGCGTTTTACGCGAAACGTGTTTTTTTTCGAAAAACTCAAACGGGGACCGCGATTGCTCAAAAAGTTTTGAAAATAATTAGCTGAAATTTTTTGCTTATGTTCTGCATAACAGTAGAAGTGTTTTGATCTTCAAATTTATCAATAACTGTTTTATTTCAAAATTTGCAGCTCTTTATGTGAATATAGTCAATGTTTTTTTAAGCAATTTCGTATAATGACTTAGATAAAGTGCTCTAGTTTTTGTAAAAATTAAAATATTTCTTATCGTGAAGATCACTTCAAACAGGAATAACAAAGTAACACATCAAAATTGAAAAATTGAGAATTTGTTCATAAAATCTTTGTAGAGAGCGGGCCCCGTTTATGTAATTTTTCGTACATTTTTACAAGTTTTTTCCCATTTTAATAATAATAATTTTTTTTCTTTTACCAATTTTAGGATTTTTTCCTTAAAATATACTATATAAATATAAAAATCACAAAAAGATCTCCATATTTCCTTTTTTTCAAAAAAAAAGTTGTCGCAAGTAGTCGGATACCTTAACATTAAAAGAAAATCGCTTAATACGAAAACATTTGCTTCCTGGGAATGAACAATGTGAAGAAAACAACCACGCAAGCGAGATATAAAAGGAATGTGAAATGAAAGACAGGTAGTTTCACATGTTTCGCAGAAAGGAGGCTAACTTGTCTTTGAAATATCCTCGGAATACCTTGTGACAAGCGAGTTTTATTTCTTTAAGCTATTTTTAGCATCCATCCCAACAAACGCCACACAAACATCGCATCCCACACACTGTCGTAGCGAACAATGGGCTAGGCGGTGCCCTCAAGCTCAGGAGAGGAGGTGGCCTCGGACCACCTAGCAAGCCGAATCTGTGATTATTTCTTCGAAATTTAAGATAAACATATAAGAGATTACAAAATAACAATTATCATCACAATTCAGTTAAATGTAATTTTTCAAATTTGTAGGGAATTCCATTAATTTTTTTTCGTTTTTTGTTTTTAATTATAGAAAAGTTAATGTTGTTTTCACAATTTCTTTTTATTTTTCATAAAGTCTTATTTGAAAATAAATTCGAAGTTCTATGAAAAATCTTACCATAATTTTTATTACATCTTAAAAACCTACACACAAGAAGCTATTACTTCCTGGTTACATTCTATTTTTAATAATAATAAAGTTCTAATAAGCTAGTTTCCTGTCACAATAATTCGCAATCTTCTCTTATCTGCATTACACTGAAATAATTTTGCTCTTTTACAGAGGTGTTTTTTAAATAATTATAATAATATTATATTAAAATTTTTATAGGAGAAGTTTTATACGAATGCTATAGAGTTTTAACTCTAGCACGTACAAAATTATTCATGCAAACAATTCCATGAAAGAGAGGATAGCAATTAAAAATTGTAGCGTTGTATATTTAAAATATTTACATATTTTTACTTGATAAAAAATCCAATCAAGAAAAGACCCTCACTTTATTTTTTGCATCATGGCTTTGTATACCTAATTATGCCACTGATCACTCATAAGTTGGCTTTACAATTTGATGACTACATTGCAGTTTGAATAAAAATCGGTGAGTCTGTGGCTCCCCTCTTTTTATTTTGTTTATTTATTATTTTAAAAGAATTTTAATCAGCACATTGGCAATGGAGGAAAGAAAACTGTTATTTCTCTTAAAATGAAACTGGAGTTTTGTGCATAAAGCTATTCATCAAAGACAAAACAACTTGTAAATGTTGTATTAAATTTAATAAAGTGAATGTTTATGTTTCAACAATTTTTATTTTTCGCATGCATTTATATGTATATATGTAATGAAAATGCACTCTGATGTAGTTAAATTTGTTGAATATATATTTCCTTGCAATATCCTTTAGCACGAAAAAAATATATTTAGTTCCCCCAATTTTGTGTTAAGGTATCCGACTACGTTCGGAACCGTGATTTTGCAAAAGTGTATAAATGGATAATATTTATGATATTTAGTGTCCCTTACATTAGAAAATGCATATAAAATTGTTTAAAGAATAGTATTACAAAAAAAAATATTTTAGTACAATATTTTGACAAAAAATGAACATAGAAATACCCATTTTCAAAACTTTCTCCTTTTGTGAAAAAGGCTTCGATTATAATAATACTTTGCCTCTTTATAGCTCAGACATCTCTACAGAGATTCAACTAGAATTTTTGAAATATATAATTTAGAAGTGAGTTTATCCATGTTTTACGACAACAGATGGGAGCAATTTTAAGAAAAAAACGCCGATAATTATTTAAATGAATGATAACTCTGAAAATTATGTGAATTTTTCAAAACTCATGGTTGAGCCTCTGTACAGAGGTCTGAGATATAAACAGGCAAATATTATTATAATAGAAGCATTTTTTCACTAAAGGAGAACATTTTGAAAAAGGTTATTTTAAGTTAATTTTTTGCCGAAATATTGTATTTAAATATTTTTTTTTCTTGCCAAAATGTTCTTAAAACAATTTTATAAATGTATTCTAATCTAAGTGACACTAAGTATCATGAAAATTATCCATTTATGCACCTTTTTAAAATCACGGTTCCGAATGTAGTCGGATACCTTAATCTAATTTCACTGTATATATATATCCCTGAATATTTCTCTCTTTTACGTCCATTAACATACTACAAACCGAGGCATTTTGATTTTGCCAATAATGTTCAGTATAGCTAATCTACTAGTACTACATTGAAATTTGAAAGGAAAGTTTTCCAATATTACGCGGAATTTGAGATATTTTATTAGATCTTAAGTAATATCCAATCTCATTTTTTGCCAACATTTTATCTATGAACATGAAAAAGGCTCAAAATTCTTTTACAGAAAGAGAGAGAGAGAGAGCACTGCAAGATTCCCCCATTTCGAGTGAAATTTTTAAAGCACTGATAACCCATTTTTCTTAAGAATGCATTATTAAATTATAGGCCGTTTAAATTTCATATCTCGTTTGATAAAGTTTCCTTTACGACAGAGGAAAAAAAATGATATTCAAAACGGGAAAATCTTAAGAAAACTTTTCCTCCGGTCGTCTTTTGCCCTAGGGTGGCAAAATTACCCTTACCGCAGAGCGGGAATGAACAGGATTTCTATACGCCTGGGCCTTTTCTTTTAAAAACTCAGGGGCATTAACATATCAGCGGTAGCTGCTCGTCTGTGTCGTTCATCAATGTCTGAACTTAAGGATAATGGAAACTTAAATTATCTGGAATAAACACAATTTTAAAAAAAATGAGGAGTCTTAAAAATGATTGATGCGGAGCCTGGTGTGTTGTTAATTTATCTTTGTTAGTTTTCGGGAGAAATAAAAGCAAAGAAAAAAATTAAACTTTTATCTAGCACTTTGATATGCGAATGGCTCTGAAGCTAATAAAGTACTCAAGATTGGCTTGTCATTCTAAAGGGAAAAAAGGATTAAGTAGCAGTTTCGAATGGGCATCTTACAAGCTGAATATTCTTCTTTCAACCTTTTTTTTCTTTTCTTTATACATTACATAAACGTCAATATTTATCTAACGAATAATAAATCAATAGCAGCGCATTTGTTAGGCAGTAGAGCTTAGAATTTCTTACGGAGCTATGTATTTATATGCGAATACATTATAAACATTATAAACAGGACTTTTATTTTCCGTAGTGTTTTTGAGAAAAATCTCTGCTCTGATTTTATTCTGTTAGAACTGTATACCTTTCATGATTAAAGGAATTTGAACTATAAGCAGTATTAAAATTTTATTTTTTCCAAATAATGCTTTCTTAATTTTGGTATTATTTCTAGGGGTATTTTTTAAGATAAACTCAAAATTTTAGAGTGTTATTTATTCTGAAAGAAAAAGTGTTATGAAATATTTTATTCGTATGTGAGGATAATTCAACGCTATTAAGTTAAACCCGTTTCTTGTTACAGTAAATGTCACATATTTTTCGAAAAAAGTAAAAATATATTCACCCACTAAGGAAAAAAGTGTTTTTTAGTAGGATCAGTTAATTTTAGGACAGTACTCGTTCAGCGCTTGCAACCGTCATTGTGACATATGTGCCTTTGACACAGATATGAAATAGATTGGCAAGCCTTAAAGGGTTTTCTGAAAATGATAGATTAACTTCTAAATATATTTGACAATAGTTAAGTATTTTGATTCTGGTATAATGTTTCACACTATTATTTTCGTTTTATACATAAATTATGACTAAGTCAATATTCAATTTTATTAATCTTAATAAAATAAAACTGAAAAATGTAAGAAATATCGCCGTATTTAATAATACGTTAGAGAAAAATCTTTTTTAGCCATGATCTTAGTATTATAATAGTATCTTTGAATGTTATAACTCAATGTATTGGTTAAAGCATGTATGTGATTATTTACTTTACAAGAGTTGACTGGAAAATCCCGAGTTAACAGCAAATGAACTTAGATGTTGTCATTTTACGGTTAGCGTATATGAATTAATACTTGATCCCCTCGATAAAATAGGCACTACGAATCTTTTATTATAATTTTTCCTTTTTTTTTTACTTGTTATAATAAATTTGAGGTTCATATTACTATTTGTAAAGTTTTTGTGTTGTTTAGTTTGAAAAATGCAACTCGAAAAAGAACGGTTATTGATATCGACAGATTATTTTTGCTAGAAAACAACCCATTTAGGTGTTACATGAGAAGATTGTTAGTTACGAACATCATAATTTTTTAAGCCACTTCAAACGGTAAGTAGCAAAGAATTCGAGCAACAAACCCGGAACTTTTTCTTTTACTTTTTCATTACACTTTGATAGCCTTTGAAACCCGATCTTTTTTTTATCAAATGTAGTTCATTTATTTTGCAAGAAGTTTTAAAGGAATCTGCACTCTTAACTCTAGGATTAATTTGAGCTTCTCTCTCTCTTTCTATGAAACTCTAGAACAATTATCTAATAATTAAATACCACGACATATCTGGTTTGGATAAAATTTAATTGTTTTCATATTAAATATAGAGATAAATAATACTTAGGGAAAGTTTTGCAGAAAAAAAACATTTAAAAACTAAGATTTTCGTATTATTTATTTGTTAAGAATAACTTAGAAGTTACTTATCAAGAAAGCCAATTATTACACGAGGAAAATCATCGTACGTTTTTGTAACATTTTAGATTTTTATAACGTTTTAGATTTAAAATGAATTTAAGGTAAAAGGAAATGCGAATCCGAATATATTAAATATATATGTAGATTTCAAATTTGTTTCCTCTCTAAAGTGGCTTATCAATATAAAACCAATAATAATAACAAAATATCACGGAACTTTTATTATGAAACATTCAGCATTCTCCTTTTTTGCAATTTTTTTTAGTAAACATATTTATAATCTATAATTTCAGTGTAATGACATGAACTTGCAGACTAATAACGGTTAAAGTATTAGAAAAAATCTACCAAACAATTTTAGTGTATAGTTATTTATGCATACGTCAGTCTTGCAATCAATCATGCCTCTAAAAATGAATCATTGAATAAAAAGTAGAATACATCAATACAACCAGCTTTTCTTCACTTGATAAATCTGTGCTGAAAATATGCACATTAATAGATTTTCCCCCTTTTTATATCAATAATTTAGATAAAAGTGTTTACGATATTCATGTACTTCTCTCTCTCTCTCTCTTTCTGTATATATAGTGAAAATCGCTTAACATGAAACTGAAGTGACTAAAATATGTTTTCGTATAAAAAAAAAGTCCAAAAACAAACATGTCAACAAAATTAAGTTTTTAAAGTTTATAAAAAATCATTTACATTTAATAAAAATCAATGAAAAGAATCATTCATAAGAACTTAAAGAAATTTGATACACAATTTTCAATTTTTTAAAAATCAAAACATTTATTGAGTTTTTGGAAAATATTTTGATATTTTTCTTCACATTATTTTTAGCACCCAATTGTCAGCAAATTGTTCAATGTCGCACATTTTGCTATTCAATTTACCATTGAAATGTGTGTCTAAATAACTGCGCATACTTTTTCATGATACTTCTAATTTCAAATGATGTGGGAACAGAAGCGGCATTATTCATTTCAATTTTTTGGCACCTACATCAATGATTTCTATTCAGCTTTGAACAAACTCCAAAATGTCTTTGTCCACCAAAATTGAGGCTGTACACACATTATCATCATCTACTACAATTAATTCTTCCAGTAATACAATAGAACAATCCAATTCGTTGATTTATTCCGTGTTAACCAATATTTCGTCTTAAGCTTTTCTGCGTTAAGGGAACCAGGACATACTCGAAAGAGTAAAATGCCAAAATTAAGACCCTTTGTTTATGAGACATAAATCATTTACAATTTCCAATAGAGCTTAATTTTTTTACGTTCTTAATAAAGAAAATTTAATTATTCTGTAGAATTACAAAAATAACTTTTTTCTCCAAAACTTTTTTTTTACTACTTAATTTAAGTAATGCATACTTTTTGAGAACTTGTAATATATACTTGCGTTCAGATACAATTTTTTAAAAAAGTATCCTTTTTTTATGCATAATATTTTTTACACATATATAAAACAATACATAAATACAGTGAACTCATTTTTTTAGTAAAATGTTAGTATAATTTCTTTAAAAAAAATTATGAATAAATGCTTTCTGGCATCAAAAACTGTGAATTTTATGAAGCAAACAAATATAGTTAAGTTTTCACTGCTAACCTTCCTTATTTAGATAGATTGATCATTGAAAAGTAAGGTTAAATAATTTGATTATATCTCATGCAAAAATTACTTCAGCGATTATGTCCTGTAATACCTATTAGCTTAAGGAAAATGACTCCATGTTACTTTAGGTCTATTTTATTACTATTTCTGCTATTTTTTTATACAATTAGTCCAGAAGTTTATCAAAAATATATTTATCATTATAAAGTGTATTTGTGTACTGAATAAATTTTAGCACAAATTAAGTGCTTCAAACAGAGTACAGTGATTGCAAATCTCCATTTACACGCACATCATAGCTGACGTAATTTTGCAGAAAAATGCTCCCAACAAAAGAAGGTTAACTTAATCACCGTAGATAGGGTCTCTGTTTTATTTTTGGTAAATATCTACTCTCCAAAGCCGCACACATTTTTAATGAAAACTATTCACATGTCTTCCGATCGAAAACTTATCTTCAAAGGCCTTTCCACACACACACACACATTACGGACTTGCCACTAAAATATCCAATTAAAACGAAACAAGAAACAATGTGAGTGTGCCACCAAAATTAATTTACTTTTAAAGAAGAGCAGGACGCAGCCAGGACGGAGGAGGGTGGTGTTGATAACTAATCAGATGCGTTGTTTCGGAATTGATTATGCTTGGGACTCTGATTAATGGTGAATGAGGACTAAACTCGAAAGAGAGGACTTCCCGTAATCTGGAAAATTGCGATAAGCCAAATGAAGCTTTTCCTGGATAAAAGAGTAACTTGAGAAACACCGGGTGAAGGCAAACAATTTTAATTAAATAATGATGGAAGAATGAGAAAATGTTACAGAGAGGCGTCTCACATTCCCTTTGCAACCCTAAAAGTGCCATTATGCTCAGTTTCTCACGGATATTTTTACCCTTGTGCAATTATTGTTATCATTTGGGAAGAAAGTTATGAAAAGACGTTCAAGCCTAAAGTATTTTGTAAACAGGAAAAATGGGAAATGTTTAAGGAATATTCTGAATGTTGCTAAGATTCTAAATAGTGTCCAGATTTAATTTGCTACTAAGTAGAACAGTTGATATTGAACCTGAGTCTTAATCAGAATGAGAAAACGAAACTGGAGTAATCATAAGGTCAACATCCGGCGTAAAAATACATATTTAAGATAAAATTCACTGATTAATGTAAATAGGAAAATACATAGGTAGTTTTCTGTATAAATAAACTATGATAACATATTTAGCTAAAATACATTTATAGAATGTATATACAAGAAATACACTTTAGAAAACTAAATGTTTTGAAAGTCTAGATGGCGGTTTAACGCCAATCATGATCGCCACACCGCTCACCATAAGTTACTGTATAGTAAACAGATCAGATCAAGCTTAGAATTTATTAAATAGCAGAGATAACTGTAATTCTCTCTATGAAAAATTATTTATGATATACATAATTAATTGAGAAATGCTTAAAAAACATTGTATGCCTACGCTGATCATGACTACGTCTCTTTAAGCCGAATTGAATGATGATAATGATGATGACACGACCAAATCAGATACTGCCATGGGCCAAGATGACTGTTTTGGCAATCTCTAATCCTAAAAATAATCTCTTATAATCATAGCTGCATAATCGATCCTAATCAATATCATTTTAAAATGATATGCACTTTTTTATTACTTTTTTATTATTATTATTTTACAAATTCAGTCAAAATTATTTTTATTTAAAAGTTTTTTATGACAACTTATAGGGTTTATATCATAAACATAAGAAATAAAGGTTAGTTATTAAATAAATAATATGAAATTTGGTACATTTAATCAAGAGTAAAGAGTAATTATAAAATTTAGAAAGTAATTCATTTGAAATAATACATAAATAATCAAAATAATTTGTAGCAGCAGCAATGTTATTTAACTTTTAATATTTGCATTAGATGAAGTCGACGTAACTTGACTTATATTCATTTTTTATGTTACCAACGTCTTATGTTTTTCGAATTCCTTCTGCAGTCTTTTCGCATTGCCTCCTTCACAATTTTAATGGATATATAAATTCTCAAAAAATCATTTTTTACATCAGTGTTGTAATTTAAATCACCGTTTCAAAAACTCGGTTATTAGAGAAAACAAAGAATATTTTGTGTTTTTGAAATAATGTTCTAGAGAAAAGTTAGGAAGAATCCAATAAATCACTAGAGAGGTTGTTTGCAAAGCAATAAAAATAAGACAGCGTTTTTCCTTTCCGAGTAAAATATTTCTATCGGAAAACTATTTTAAGTTGAAAATTCTATCAGTTATTTTATAGTGTTTTAAATAATAAGAATACTTGCAAGCTTAAAATATTCAGAGAAGCATATTAATAAATTTAATTACATCGAATAATATTAATTTCAAAAAAATATTTATATCATTTCTCATTTAGCATTTAAAATCTTTACCGATGTTTTAGATAAACTAATTAATTTTAATTATAGATCTAAAACATTTATTCTTGCCATCATTTGAGCTAATTTATTTATATTTACAATGGAATAAAAAGCGAATATTTAATATCAATTCGCAGCTTAAATCTAAATTGCAATTTATGAGTGAATAAAAGACCAGTACATATGTAAGACAAAATGTTGGTGTGCAATTTATTTCAAAAAATTATTTCCATATTATATTGAAACACGTATAAATTGAAACTATTTCAGCTCGTTTTACTTAAACTCTCATCGAAAGTATCAGAATAACAAAAAAGATGCATTACGCTGTCATCTCAATGTCTGATACCCGGAAAATATAAACAACGGATATATACTATAAATTATAAACTGCCAAATGATACATCTTTCATACATGTTTATATGTAATTGATAAAGATTTTTTAAAATATTATAAATCCTTAAAAAAATACTGCATGAGGCAATTTAAAGTAGAATAATTGTAAAATTTTGTGATTTATCAGCACGAATGATTAAATTTACATAAATACCAGCTTAGTAGTACTAAGCTAACATACATGTTTGGAATAGCTAGCACTCGTTTAAGGCAAAAAAGCTTAAAGTTAGCTCTAGCTAAGTTAAAACTATGCCGCGCGAAATACGAATCATATTTTACTAAGACTGCAATCATGACACTTCTTAGAAATTGACCTAGTCAATAGACAATTAGTGAAAAGAACGACTTTTGAAAAAAAATAATAAAAGTTAACCTTTGAAGTCATTTTATAAGAAAATTAATTAATATAAATATTTCGCATAAATAGATAAGATTTAATACTTGCTACAATCCATTGAAACCAATTCAAGAATAAAGCAGGTGGTTCAAAGGACGATATAAATCAGGACAATTTTTTGATGCAAAATTGCGTTAGAAACAGGTTTAGTAACGAAAAAATGTGACTTAAAGACGAGCGAGATATATTTAACGCCACTTTGATGAATTAGAAGGAAGATTGTGTACGCCCCAGATGGCTTAGAAAGAATTACGATGTACAAATTTCCTTAGCTGAAAGCTATTTTTTTGGTCATGTTAAAAGCATGGGTGAAAAGAAATAGGAATAGACAGAGAATAAAAATGTTGATTTGCAGAAATATTTGATGAATTTCTCAGAAAGGTGTAAAGAGAAGAAATGGTACAGTTGACCCGAAACTCCTTTAGTTTACTATATAACTTCGAAACAAAAGAATTCCTCTTTAAAATTGTTAAACAAAGATATGCCGCTATTTACTCAGTTCTGATTAGCTTTGAAGCTTTGATTCAACTAAGCGATCTTATTCTTGTTTTCATAAGAATCACAACAGTATAGAGAAAAATATTTTACTGTAGAAAAAAAATGTTGTTAAATGGTTAACATTAAACACTCATCACTTAAAAAGCTTTACTTGTTTAAAAAGTGCAAGACATAAGTTTTGTAACCTATTACATTGTTTTCATGGTAATAATACTCATTTTGACGTAACTAGAATAACGCAAAGTTTAATTTAAGAACAATCCTCTATGAAGCAGAACTGAAATGTGTTTATAATAACCCCCTTGTGCCATCATAAAATTGGTAAACCAAAGAAAATAGGTTCGAACGTTTTTTTTTATTCTCCCAGTAAGAGTAACTGCATCAATGAACACTAATAAATCAGCATGAAGTAGAGCCTCATGGAAATGAAAACAGTTATTCACTCTCTTTTCGAAAGGATTGAAACGAAACCTAAACAACATAGTTTTTTAATATGTAAGTAAGTGATTTTTGAAGGTAAAGCGCATACTTGTAGTTCTGAAATACTTTCAGAGAAAAATATAAGCTCAATTTTCTCCAAGGATAAACATGGTCATGAAGAATTAATTTAATCAGTCTCAAAACTAAATTAAGAGCTTACAAAACACTAATATTACATGTCTTGTTTTATGTGTGAAATATGGACTTTAACAAAAATATAACGCGCTGACTGGACATATTTGAGAGAAAAAATTCTTAGAGCTACTTTTGGCCTAGTGCAAGAAGGAGGGCGGTGGAGAACCACATATAACTTTGAACTTTACAGGCTTTTTTGACAGCCACAAATAATAAAAGTCATCCATAGTAATAGATTAAGATGACTTGACCATATTTGGAGTTAATCAGAAGAAATGCCTATTAAGATTTTGACATTTAAAAAACCTGAGGGAACTTGAGCTAAATGAAGACTACCAACTAGAAGGTTGGATGACATCGAGAAATACCTAAGTACTTCAAAAATTAAAAATTGCAGAGGAGTCGCTAGAAATAAAGGACGCTGGAAGGAGCACGTTGTTTAGGCAGCCAAAGCATCTAAGCGCCTGTTGTATTCTTAAAGAAGATAAATAAGATTTTAAGGTTTTAAATATAGTATAAAGAAGGAAGATACTCTGTGAATAAACGAAAAATGATATTTTTAAGTGAAGGGGATGGTTACGGGAAAATATTTGACAATTTCTAGTTTAACATATTGCAATTTATTCCTCTGAGGACTTAGTATGCAGGGGGCGTTTCTTTGCACCAGTACTAAATACGTATTTTTACATGACCCGCCCTTAAGTGACCGGCTGCAAAATCGTTACAGTACGTTTCCTGCGAGCAGATTGTTAACAATCGTCTGCAGTATACCGGGATGGAAGGTAATTGGTTCCTTCCCTTGAAATTGAAAAGTTTGAATACCATAAAATACGGAGTATAACGCTCACATTTAACACCGAAAATAAGAGCACAATTTAAGGGTGTACGCTATACGCCGTGTATAAAATGATAGTTTTAAAAATTAAAAAAATGAGCATATAAAAAACTAGGCTTTTAGATAGATCGAAATACAGTTTCTTTAAGTGAAATGACATTCCTTATGAACTTAAAGGCTTGTAATTCTAGAAGTATATTATATTTTTTTATAGCTTGGGATAATACCTAGAATAAATGACTTCGAAACATAGCAGCATTGCACTCGTACATTTCAGGTTTCTTCGTAAAAAGGGGGTGCGTCATATGGCGAATACACCAAAAAAACTAATAATTGTAGCTTGAAAGTATAGTTGCGAGTTATACGCCGTATTTTATGGTATTTGATTCATTTAACTCTAAATTTATTAAGTTGAAGCAAAAACATTACATTCTAACACATTCCTAGGAAATAATTGATAAAATATTACTACCGATATATTAAATCAATGGCAACACTTAAATTTCATTAACAGCAACATTAATCTTATCATTTAGTAAGAGATGAATGCATGATACTGTAATATTATATGATTATTGCTTATTACTAGGTTAAATTAATATTTTAATAGCATAAATACATAATATATATATATATATATATATATATATATATATATATATATATATATATATGAAAATCATCTTAATGATATTGAGTTAAAAACAACTCTAAAGCACATCTTGATGAAAGTTTTAAAATAAGTGTGAGAGGAGTATATATATATATTAATATAAAAACAAGTAAAATGTATTTGTGAGATATTTTTTTAAATATATATATTTATAAATTGTGTGTTATTAAAGTATTTTCAGCTGTCTGAAATGACATGAAACACAACATTTAAAAAGTAAGAAAAATTCAAATTCATATATATTCAATATGCTTTGCACTGTTTCATTACGAAAGCTTATTTTACATTCTCGAAAAATTTTTAATTCTAAAATCAAAGCAGCCAATTAGGAATTGTAAACTCTTAAGCAAATAAAGAATCTTAGTTTATATTCAGAGTTAATTATTTGTGCACATATATAGATCTAACCTACATATACCAAAACCAATACGAATATTTGGTATAAAATTTGCAAATGTTTACTCTTCGTACACAGAACAAATAATCGGCATTCATTTTACAAACGAAATGTTTGAAGAGTAAACAAATAACTTGAAACATGCAAGTTGTTTTAAGAATGTTTAATTTCCCTTACAAAAGCTCTATTAATAGAATTTACTGCAGTAAATACTTATTTAGAAAAATATAAAAAACAGCTAAATTTATTGCTTTGGAAATATATTCTTCTATCTCTTATTTAATTAATTACAGTAAACAACGCTGTCTTGGGACTTTTGCAGTAAACAAGAAAACGACGCGGGAAGTGTTAAACTTAATTATGCGACAGAGACAGTTCGAACTAAATAATGACTGGAGCAATTACTAAGCTATTCATTACGGAATTCTGCTGAGATTTAAAACGCGAAGAACTCACATCTATTACCGATTCAGATTTAAAAGAAGAGTTATAGAAAAGAGTTTCAAGCGAAAAAAAACTGGAACAGGAAATGATTTGGGCTGAAAGGGTGATTAAGTATAGTGAAGAGGGAGACAATAAATGAAAGATTACATACAAATGGATAGTCATTGTCGTTACGAAACGTATTGTAAAGAATCCAATTTATGAAGATTCTCTCTTTTTTATGTTTTTCATTTAAACCTTTAGAGCGGTAAAGCGATAATTTCCTACAGCAGAATTAAATTTTGGTGAAGATGAAGTGCTGTAATTTGTTTGTGCTGAATGGAAATTCAATACTTTTAAGAACGACTGTTTGAAATCACCTGGAACATTTCTATTTAGTAGATTAAAATGATTAAAAGGTTATTTTTTAACTTTCCGTGCGTAGAAGTCAATATAATTAGAATTGACTCATATTAGGAAAGTAATAATGCGTTCCATAAAATTGCGTTTGGTATACTAAAAGTTACAAATAAAACTCTTTGTATCTCCATTTTTAAATTCAGTATAATTATAAGCGTCATAATAAAAAGCATAGCTTCCAGTTGAAAGAATATGGAACAGACAATTAATCAAAATGGCTGATTCTCCAAATTGCTTCAGAGTTTCCATTTTTCAGATATTGTCAAAAACAATTTATAGTCAGAATGGATACATTTTAATTTTGGATCGATAACATTGAATGACCAAACTAAAATAAAATAAATTTCCTAAAGTAATAAAATTAAATTAAAACACTTACTCCTAAAAATGAATATTGTTTTTATGCTGATTAAAGATGTTATTAATATGGTTTGGATATTTTAATGTTATGTAGAAATTAATACATGTAAAACATTATTCAGAAGCATAGAGCATGAATGAAATACATACATTACCAATTAAAGGGATATCCATATATACTCGCAAAGAAATAGTTTAAGAAAGTTTATATAACATGCGTACTTTATATATGTTTTGAATAAACATAAACCTGAAAAATTTTAGATATAGCGCTCGAGTAACATTATTGAATTATTAAATGTAATCAAAATTAAATATAGTTCTTCCAAAATAAATACAATTTTATACTTCTCATTTATGCAATTTCAGCCACAATTTTGTTTTTCTTGTGTTTAATTCTGTTTACTAATTAAGTAATTAAAAATTAAAAGATCCTAGTTCGAACTAAAGTATGTGATATTTTAATATCAAAAATAGACCAGAATTTTTAAATACTTTGTGTTTTTCTGAGTAATTTAAAGCTTTGAACGAAATATCGATACAACTTACCGTGTTTCTACCGAATGGTTCATATTATTAATCGTATCTATAGTGCATTCAGCACCGAGAAATTCTACTTTCCGGTTGATAACTTGGAATAAAAATATCGAGACTATTTTTGAAAAGAATAATAAATAATATACAGTTTTGACAATCCTACAAAATTTCTTATTTTCTAATTTCTAAATTTTTTTCCTGGCAATTTTCTAACAGAAACAATTTAGATTTGGGTAAGAAGATCATTGTAAAATCTGATCCGTTAAGTTGACTAGAATGAATTAAAATTTGAAAAGAACTTTAAATCAAACATCAAAGAAAAAGAGATCGGGAAACTATTAGGATGAAGGACTATTATAGCAATGGTCTCCAAACCTCGGTTCGTGGACTGGTACCAGTCCACGGATCAAATGGTACAGGGCCACCCAAGGAATATCAATTTTTCCCCATTTTATTTAATACTGAAATAGAGCACTACTTCCCAACCACTAAAAAAATAATAACATGAAGGGGAAAGGAATGGACCTGCAACCCATTTGTCTACAAATCCGGTGAATATAACATGAATGTGCAAGAAAATCGACTGCTGGCTCTAATGACGGTGGAGTTAAAATCGCGTTCTACGGAATAACTCTGCCAGTTTTGTAGATTAAAGTCGTGTGGTGGAACACTCTGAGATTACTTGCACACCACTTAAATCCTTTTTGTCATTTCTAACAATCTATCTTCATGTGAATCGGGAGTTTTCTGTAGTGACAGCAAACAAAACAAAAGAACCGAATAATTTTGACAAAAGTAACACACATTTCGGGTGTTCTATTACCTTCAGACGTAGCATTCTCGTTACAAAGAAATAAATTCAGGGCTCTTTTCTGATTTAGCGTCCTGGTGAGTTAAAATGTTGAATCACATTCTATTTATTTTTGGTGCAACTGTATTTTGTTTTGAAGTCATATTTAAATACAATCAAAAATTATTAAATGAATACAACCTAAAATATAAACAATCAATGCGTCCCTTCAGGGTTTGTGGTAGAGTTATCAAACGATGACCGGTCCGCAGCGATGAAAATTTGGAAACGCCGGAATAGAGGAACAAATATCCAACTTTCTGCGATAAAAATCCATTGCTCTAGAACCTTTCTTTCTGCTGGTCCGCATACGTCAGCTATTTCACGTGGCCGCAGCGTGATGATAAATGGTGGAGGGGGGAGGAGAAATGCTTTAAGACCAAGATAACAGAAATTTAAAATGTGGAAAATTGATCAAAATATTATAAATCCTGTTTTGCTTTTTTAATTATTATTTTTTTATTTTTATAAGCATTTAAGAAACACTCTTTCTCAATATCTGCATCAATAAATGGTTTCATATGATTACCAATAACATAAAAAAAAAACTTCATAGGATATGTCTTTGTTACCGTTGTGTTATATTACCACCAACAAACCACTTTGTTGCTATTGCTAAGATTATTCAAGAAAGCCTATTTATCACCTCTTAAAAGAGATGTTCGAGGAAAAGTGTCATTGAACGATTCTTGTTTATTGGTATTTTTTAAATACAGCACTTTCGTGACAAATCAAACAATTACTGATCTAGTTTATTTTTCACTACACAATAGTCATGTCTTGAACGATAATAGTCTTGTAATGATATATTTTCTTCGAATATTTTTTGCTTGCAAGATGAAAGATAGTTAAAAATATGTTTCACCTATAAAATTGTCTCTACTCCACTGTTGTCTGTTATCACTAACCGTAACCGTTCCAAATAGAAAAAAAATATTATTAATTCGTACCCGTACGTCACTGACAACACAAAGCAAAATTGATATATTTGATTGCTTGGCACAGAATTTCTCACCAAATTTTTAATGCAATGTTTTTAAATAAGTGAATTTCTCAGAGCAATGGGGTATGACCGGACCACTTAAAAAGGCTAGTTGGGCCGCTGGTTGAGTATCATTGCTCTAGAGTATTAGGGGTGCGGGAAAGCTAAATATAAAGAAGAAAGTTGAAAGAATGGTGCACTAAGGAGAGTGTGATTTTTTAAAAATAGTTTGATACATATTCTTTTCCTTTTTCCTTTTATTTCGAATTTTGAATTCATATTTTACCTGCTTATTTAGTGCAGTACTAGTGGTCACGGTTATGGGCTTATTGCTGGCGTGTCATGAGTTCAAGCCTAGTACCGCTGAAGACATGCAGTGTAGAAGGGGCCGAAGAACGTTAAATATTCCGAGATTCAAATTTCCTCAGGTTGTTGTGGTGAGGAAGTTAGAGACTGGGGAAGCAGGGGGGCTGACAGCTTAGTCACTTGACCATAGTTCAAAATTACGAGGTCCGACGCCAAAAGCTATCGAGTGGCTGAAGTTTGCGACGCTAATATTCACTCACTAAATGTAGTCATCCTATTTGTTTATGTTTCATTTAGAATATATTTTTTACTTATTTACTTCATTTGCTTACATTCCCAAACATTATTTTTTTGACAGATCAACACATAAAAAAGCTCTTTCCAGTACATGAAAAAATCTCCACGATCTTACCGATTTGTTTCTGGTTCAACATAAATGAGCTTTTATAAACATGATACTAATTTCATAAATTATTAACAAACAACATGAGTGATTGGGATTATAGGGGAAACAGCGGTAGGAATTATAGATCTGTAACCAACAACATAGGATGAATTTATATGGAATGAACGTATTACCACAATAGAATACTGGAAGCTTGGAAACGTATATTGTACAAACGAAAAACATGTGTTGAATTCACAGTCATATTGATCTAAAAGTAAGCATGGGAGTTATTGAATAGATGCTTATTCTAAAATGATTTTTTTTTACACTGATTATATTTTTGTTCCGAAATCATAGAAAACAATAATAAAGACGTAAACACATATGAATACAGTAAATAGTTAAGCATGGCCTTTTATTTAGATGGGGATTTTTTTTGTTTGTTTTTTAAAAACAGAATGCCAATATTTAAGATCTCTAAACAAGTTCGTAGTACTTTAAAAAAATAGCATATTAAAAATATAAACCCTTTTTTAGGAATCAATACCTATAAATACTAATATTTAATTAACAGTATTTTAAAAATGCTATCTATATTTTATGAAACTCGCAATTATAAATAAAATTTTAGCAATATTTTTGAAAAACTGCAAGCCAATTAGAGGTACAAGTAATAAACTTATATCAGTATATGTATTAAAAAAACAAATAAGATGCATTTGTCTAGAGAATGTACTAAAATTTTAATGTTATATTAAGTTTTAAAAATTCTAGAACAGAAGGAGTAAATATTATAAGAAATGTGGCATTCTCTCTCTGTCTTTATTAGACCATTATTTACACAAACTGCCATAACTCAAAAATATTGATACGATGTATAAGAAATATTTTAGTACATTCTCTAGAAAATAATATAAATATCAAAATCAAAAAGTTTTATAAAAATAGATTTGCTATATATTGAGCTATCAGACTCGCATACACACAATTAGAGATTTTGAACAATTTAAATGACCACTTCTGGCAGATTAAAAAAAAACCCATTTCCGTTTTGTTTTTTTTTTTGAAAATTTTATAAAACTGATTGTAAGCTCACCTTCATTCAATAAAATAAAAATACATATGTGTTTGAACCGACTTTGGTCCTTTCAACGTGTTCAGATACCTTAAAACACATTTCATGAAAGAAAAGAAAATTAAAATTATTCTATTAAAATCCATTTGAAAAAAGGTTTACTTTTGAAGAATTCTTGCCTGGATACTTTCCAAAAGTTATTACTATTGTTTTGCATTTGAACGAACTATTCTAATTAATAAAAAACGATTTAATTACTTGTTTAATTAATTTTAAGAATAAGACGTTCATTATAATAATATTGTACTTCAATAATCAATGACATAATATCCACTCCAATCTTTATAGTTAAAGTTAATTAAATCTAAATCAAAAGAAAACTTCATATGCAGATTGAAAGGAAAAAAAAAATCGAGAAGAGAATTTCAATCTGTTATGCAATCTATTTAACGTTACTCTTTTTTTCCTCTCTCTCAAGAGATAATTTCTGATGAGCCGTTTGAAAACTGTGCGAGGGTTGTATCGTTTTTTCCAGTATAATATTGGCTTTACCTTTCACGATTCATTATACCATGCCGTTCCTGTTTAAGTTATGTAGCGCAAAGAAAGGTAAAAATAAAGATGAATTTTATTTTATTTTTCTTCGAGTATGTCGATCAAATATTCCTCTGCGTAACCACAATTATTGGTCAGAGAAAAAAAAGTAAATAAAAATAAAACTGAGATCCAACAAAAAAAAATTGCAAGCTTCAAAGCATTGCTCCGTACAGCGTTTAATGGAATATCGCGCTGCTTGAAAATAAGGGGAAAAAATCGTATAATGTACCGAGAAAAATAATCTTTGATGAAAAAAAAATCAAAAAGCTAATGACTTTTTCCGTTCTCCCCCCTTCAGTTCAGGCTTCACTGAAGTTGAGCATTTTTACTGTGTTTTTTACTAATAGCATTTACTTTATTATTTTTTTGTATGTGGAAATTGTTTTTATATCTGAAAGTTTTTCTTTTATAAAAAATGGAAATTCCTGGTTCGTTTAGTTCTAAAACAATCCAAAGATGAGGGTTTGAGAGATACAAGAAAATAAATTGTCTACAGTTTGATACATTTGTCTTTCTACACTTTGTGAATATTTTAATTTTTAATTTAAAAAAAAATGTGTGCTTTGGATAAGGATACTACTTTTTTCCTCATTTTTCCTGTAAGTGTTAATAATCGGTTTAACAAAATTTCCTCTTTTAATAATCAAGTTCTTTACACCCAAAAATATAGTCTTTTTTGCGATGAAAAAAAATTAAGTATTTAAGAAATGCATTGATAAAAGAATTTATACATTTTTTTTTAGAATTAACTATACTTCCCACACATCATTTCTCATTAATGCGAACAAACTCTTACCATCTCTTTACGTATTGAAACAAAAAGTTAAAGTTTCTCACACTCTGGTTGCATTTTATATTCGTCTATGAATATATCTTGGGTTAAATAAAGTTAATTACACCGTACACTGTCATTTCTTTGGTTAGAAAAACTCTCATTTTAAAATACTAATTAGCAATTACTGAAATGATATATTGCTAAACTATTCTTTTCTCACTCGCTTTGCTCGGGTATTTTATGATTGTGTTTCTCTATGTTGCTTTTAAGTTATTCATATCAAAGTCCTATCATTAAGTTTTACATTATAGTGAAAAAAAAATCTTATATCCTTTTACTCTTGATTTAAAAAGGACAGGAACTTCTGAAAATAAAGTATATTTATCTTCTGCACTCCCGTTAATCACTTCTACGTGGAATAGATTTCCGTAAAAAAAATGTTAGCGAATATTTACTCTCCAAAAGAACCATGTTTGCCGAATTTCAAATACGAGTATGTAGGTCTAATACAATCATGTCCATAAAAAAAGGATACTTCAGAATCACATGGAAATCAATCTTTAGACTAAAAATTTCACTTGTAGAGTTATCACATATATTTTCAACACAAATTTTCAAATTAAAGAAAACCACCAGATGACACCATTAGTACGTCACAAGTACGAGAGTGTAAATGAGGGGTATTAAGGAATAGTGACAAAGTAGTCAAATTGTTCACAAGCATTTTGTAAACCACTCATTGACAAAGATGAATACTTATGGCCCGGATAAAGCACGAGGGTGTTTGTTTTTTTACGTAGCAAAATTCTCAGCAGCATTTAATACAGCCTACTCAGATGAAATTATCAGAGGAACTTGGAATTATCCAAAATGTTATCTCTAGGCTTTGGCAATGATTCCAAGATGACAGAAATGTTAGTAGACGTTATAATACAGATCACCCCCACCCCTTCGAGTTACAACACCGAATGAAGACCGATGTTTGGCAGTAACTTCAAATCGAAGCAAACGAAGTCTGTCCCGTCGGCTATCTGCAGCCACAGGTACGACAGTTTTAAAACAAACCGTAAACAGAGGTGTTTGGAACATATTGGTCTATATGCTTGCAGTTTTCTTAGATGTGTTCCGCTCTCTACAACTCACTGCCTCTGATGATCAGCCTGGAAAAGAGAACATGCAATATAAACATCGTCACAGTGGGCACGTGTTATGCTTTCCGACGAGTTTAGGTTTAGCTGGAAGTCTGATTCATGTCAGACTTTCATATGGAAAAGGCATGGTACTCTTAACCTCCAAGACAACAAGATTTTAACTGCCCGTTTACGGTGGTGTAAGATTGCTCGTTTTGGGAATATTTTAATGGGTTCAGAATAGATCCACATGTTCAAATCGGAATAATGGCAGGCCAAATGTATAGGGACAGCATTATGAAACAACATTTACATTTGTTTCGGAATGGAATGAACACAAAATTTGTGTTTATGGATAACGATGCCGGTCTTCACCAAGCGAACATCACAAACGAATGTCTTCGATCAGAGTGTATTACCCCAATAGAATGACTTGCACTTTCAACTGGCTTGGATGTGACATAATAAGTGTAGCACATTGTGACGGGCTGACGCGTTTTTCCTTTAACATGTCCTCTGGGTTCTTTGGGGCCAGAATTAATGGCAACTCTTTTCCAATCAAATCCAAGAAGTGAAGTGTGAAAGAAAGATGCAAATTAGGAAACTTTTAAATATCGGAACTTAGGGTAAGTGGGATGGCAATTTGAGTAATGTAAACAAAATCCGAGGTTCAAGCGTGAAGAAGTTTTGGAAAACGCTACGTGCAAAGAATAGAAATTATAGGTGATAGAGATATATTGAGTCAAAGTGCATACCATTGCGTTCGAACATTTGCACGCCTCCATCTAAGATTGTAGTGATCGATTCTTCAGACAACAGCAAGGTAGGATTGACTATTTAATATTATGATCAGTGATAGTATTGTAATTGAATTTAGGCGAGTCAGTAATTGATAGTGGTCCGAGTTAGGTTAATACGGTATTTTGTATATATATATATATATATATATATATATATATATTGTGTGTTTTGCCACCATAGATTCTCGATTCTCTCACATATATTATTATTATTTAATTTGTTAAAGGATTAAGCTATAAATCTGAATAAAGATATATTAAGATTATGTATGCTTCTAGTTCTTCCGTTAATCCTACACCTCTAGCTCCCGCTGATACTCCAAGAGATGTTCACCCGAATGGGGAATATCGCAACATGTTTGGCCAACGAGTTTCATCCCTTTAACCACGTCGTACATGTGTACCGGAACTTTGGAGATCATTGCTTGTTGAAGGAAATAATCTTCCCCAATGTCAGCTCAAGAATGTGATACTCAGCAGGCCTGGGTGCTGTACGGACTGTATTTCAACACATGGGAGAAATACAAAGTATTAATTATTATACCAACAGTGTAATATTAAGAGAGAAAATCATTGTTTTTATGAATGGTACCAGCGTAAGCCATATTGTTTGTTCTTTATCTTTTGTTTAGTAAATAAACTTAACGAATAAGTCCCATTTGTTTTGTTTCTTTCTGAACCATTATTTCCTGGAGTTGACATTATCTTAAATTTATGGGCATGTGTTTAATTAAAAGCGTGACTTTTTTTCTTATTTATAGCCTCTGCAACACTTTTTGGAATCGATTTCATTAAAATTCATCCCTATCTAATCTGAAAAAAAAAAAAAAAAGAAATATGTTTATCAAATTCCTAATATCTGGGTTTAATAATTCAGTAAAGGAAGAATTTTCATCTTCAATGCCTTCGTAATCCCCTGAATCTGTCTTGAAAATCGATTTCCAGAAAACTTGAACTTTTCACATTTCTTCTAAACAAAAGAAGTACACATGCACAATTTCAAGTCAATTGCATAAATAATTCCCCCACTCCCATAATGAATAAGTCGCTTTTTTCTATACATATATACATGGAATACCAACGTTGCTAGTGATTTGAGCGTTTTCTTTAATTTTGTGTGGAATTAAGTCTATTAAATAAACAGCTTAACTCATGTAAAATTAGTTAACAACTTATTTGATGGGCTATAAATATCAACTAGAACTTAAAAATAACATTAAGAATCCTTCAAAATACAAACTTTCTTTCATTTATGGAAAAGTAATGTCTAGTTTAACAGCATACTTAATCAGATTGTATGGGAATGTATGTAATCATGCATATAATCCTTGAAAATACATATAATCATCTACTAGATATATACAACACATGCAAGTAAACGATATCTTTCAAAAGTTAAATATTTAATTTACCCTAAAATATGTCCAAAGGAAATCAAATTTAGAAAATAGTTTTTAACTAATAACAAAGGCTATAACTGCCTTAAAATTTTAGATAATTCTGAATAAAAAATAATAAAACAAGCGTTAATTTTTAAAAAAAATCTTCACTCTTGCATGAATTTTATTATAATAAAATAATAACTTGAAAAGAAAATTGAATCCTTATAGCAACTTTTTTTAAGTTCCTTATTAATCTAATTAAATTCCAACGGAGGGCAATAGATATAATACACATTTATGTATTAGATTATTATATACGAAGTGCCATTTTAACTGAAAAAAAAACATATTGTTTGGTTCTTATGTGAAAAAAAGAATTTCAAAAATACCTCGTTTTTCTAACTGATATATAGTCGAATTAATTTCATATAATTTTTCAAAATATGCGAGAAAATTAATTTAATAAAGCAGTTTTTATAAAAAAAAAATTGTATTATTTATTAAGTCTTTTAAAGCAAATATAATTTTATAAACCTATGCATTTTATTTTTATGATGAATTGAAAGCATTTTAAATATTTATATATCTTGCCTATTTCATTGCTTCAGATTTATCATACACGGCAAGCCATTTTACCAGTGTATACACACACACAAGTACGCACGCACACACTCATATATATTTATATTCTCCTTGGTCCTTGTAGGTAATACAACTTTTTCATTTAGCCATTTATTTTATTTTATTATACCATACATATATATGTAATAATTGTCTATAATTGCATCTAAACAACATTTTTCTTTGTAATGCGTGATCCTTACTCCCAATTCAGAACTCTCACGTAAATAATTAATTATTGGCTCTTCCCGTCTGACGGGAATAACAGTAACCGTACCTCTTATAAAAATTAAAACATCATCTTATTTAAAGTGAGATTAAATCAGAGTGTATCCTACGATATCTTTCCGCCAATAATAAAGCTCTGTCCACGGAAATCATGCGGATTCCAAGACTTCCTGCTGCTGCTTCATATGAAAGCCCCGAAAAGCTCTGCAAAAGCTCTCTTTTGTTTTCGTCGTATATATACTAGGGCGATATTTTGTTTCAAAAAACCTTTATTTTAGGATCGTACATACTTTTGCCTATTTTTCTACATACTTTTCGAGTCTATGGATGCACATGTCATACCTTAGAATTAAGTTTTGAATACCCTCTTCAAAGAAGTCTGTCACCCGGTCGAACAGCCAAGAGTTTACAGCCGCTTTCACTTCTTCGTTGCCACTGAAACGCTTCCCGCCAAGATTGTGTTTGAGGAATCGGAAAAGGTGAAAATCGCTCCGAGTAAGGTCGGGGTTGTATGGTCGGGGTCCAAAACCTACTAGCCAAAAGATTCGATTAACTTCCGAGTCGTTCGAGAAGTATGATGCATTTCGTTATCGTGGAGGAGCAAAACACTATTTGACAGCATGCCACACCATTTGTTTTACAGTGCTCTTTGGAGCATCTGCAGAGTTGCACAGTAAGCACCTGAGTTGATCGTCATTCATTGTGCCATAAAGTCCACCAGCAAAACTCCGCATCGTTCCCAAAACAGTGTTGTCACAATCTTGCGCTTTGACATTGACGGGAGAGGATGTGTATCACCATTCTATAGACTGCTGCTTTGATTCCAGGGTGATATGGGATACCCATGTTTCATCTCCAATAACGATTCGATTCAACATGTCATCCTCTTCTTCCTCGCAACGAATAAAAAAATCTAACGAAATGGCAAACCTCTTCTCTCTGTGTTCCACTGTGAGTAATCTGGGTACCCACCGAGAACACAATTTCTTAAAGTTGAGGTCTTCATTCACAATTTTGTATACCACCGACCGAGGAACGTTGGGAAATTTCAATGAAAGAGGGGTTATCGTGAATCTCCATTTATCACGAATTTTTGTTTGAACTGTTTGCTCAAATCATCAGTGATTACTGAGTGCCGGCCTGAACGTTCTTCATCATAGACGTTTATTTACCCAACTTGACCCCAACTACCTGACATATTTTCGAACTTTTCGGTCACCCATCGCATCTGTGCCATAAACCTTTGTTATCTGGTGATGAATGTCTGAAACCGACATGTGTGTTTCTTTCAGTTCAGTCAAAAAATGGATAACAGACCGTATCTCACACTTGGAGGGGGATTCAATCACCTTAAACATTTTAAAGACTCACAGCGAATTTTACACGACTGCTATAGAGCTGGAAATGGTGCATGTGTGTTCGCAAAGGATGCTGGTATGTGACGCCGAGACTCGTTGCGGCGCACGCGTGAACTAGGGAAATATACGCGCCAACGGACCTTACTTAAAAAATATCCCTCACACATGTATATAAAAGCGACCTATAAATTGTAATATACAAAATCAAAATTTATAACTAATACGTTTTTTAAAAAATCAGAGCTTAGTTCAATATACTAAAGAAATGCAATATTGGTACAAATAAAAAAAATAGTTTTAGTTTTCTAGACAGACTTAAGCATCTACAAAAAATAATTTCAACGACCAATTGAAAAATATGCAAATATTTATAAAATTTTAACCAAACAAAAATCAAAATTAACTATAAAAATATTCCAGTTACGACCAGTTAATTTACAAATATTCTATTCGCATATGTGAGAGAAATGTGATTCTCTTAGCTTGATATACACAGGAAATTGTTTCATATGAGTTCGCTTCATCACAAACATCTCTGTGGACATTATTATTATTTTTTTTATTTAAGCTGTTGCTGTCTTTTAATAAATTTAGTTGTTTTAGAAAAATATCTCGGATCATATAATCCTTATTCTTAGATTAATGTTATTTTTGCAAAATTTTACGCTTCGTGTCAAATTGAACTTGTATTTTTGTTCCGTGTATTTTCATATTAAATAATTTTGAAGAAATACGAGTTCTGCAGTTTTTTTGGTAAAAGTATTTTCTCTTTGGTTGAACAATGGATTACTTCTATTTCACAGTTATTTTACTAAAACTCATATTTCATTATCATACAAATTTAAATCAAGATTATGTTTTCATGTAATTTTCAAAATATGATTTTAAAAGTTTTTACAAAAATGACATGCATTTCAATAAAAAAAAGTTATGTCTTATGATATTTGGTTTTTCTCTTTTTTTTGGAATAGTAGTACGAGGGGGTTGTAACCTCCTTCCCGATATAGAATACTATATACTTGACCAGTGCTTCTTAAACTTGCAATACTGGCGGCCCCCTTTTCAATCATAATTTTTATAGCACCCCCCTTATACAATATTAATGCATTTAATGCAATAATAATGCACTTTGACACTAGAGCTACAATATGATCTTAATTATAAACCGTATAAATTAATTAGATAATTATATTAAATTTTATATATGTTACTTTTAAGTAATATATATTTTAGTTTTCTTTCTAGAATTTTTAAATTGGAACAATTGCAAAACGCGATGGCTTCTTTGAAGACAAAATGTAGATCTCAGCAAAAGATAAAAAAAGTACTCGGAGTGTCAAATTCTAATCGTAAACCTTCCTTTGAAAACCTTTCCTCTGCAAGGCAAGCCCATGGAAGTCAATGATACTTATTAAACTAGCTCTTAATTTAGTATTAATAAATTAGTAATATTTAAAATACCTTGTGCAGCACTGATACATTAAAATTATACTGTATGAAGTACCGCTCTTCGCGAACGAGTTCATTTTTTAAAAAAATACTTGATAAATAGCTGAATTGTCAGGAGAGTAAACCAAATTCGCGGTAATGTTAACGAAAATGTAAAATTATATTTTAAAATGAATGCTCATATTATAATTAATTTTATGCGAACTGTAATTTTAAGCCTCACAGAATGAGCATTTAGAATTAACATTAAATAATGAAAAATAAAATAAAATTCCGATGAAAAGAACAATTGTGTTACTTTTTAATATTTAAAGTGAGAAGACTTCAAAGTGTTTTATCCCGGGAGCAGGCACACACTCGATACTAATGTCAATGGTCTCGTGGGGTTATTGAGTCATTCCAAATCTTTTTCTTATAATTATTTTTATTGTACACGATAAAAATCGTGATCCCAGTGAATAATTTATTTAAGAGAAAGTATATTTTTCTATTTTCAAGGACTTTTCATCTTTTCTTTTGTAACAAATAAGCATTTTTGATGAATTAACGATTTCATGATCTGTGTCCCCCGTGCGACCATTTCCAGGTTAAAAGTGTATTCGATATATAATATGGATGTTACTGCTAAAAAAATTGTGTAAAACGTTTTTCATTATGCTTTATATATTTAAGAGTGCTTATAAAAATAAATCTTGTCCAAATAATCCTTCAAAGTGCTTTCTATGATTTTCCAAATATCAAACGCTTTTACATGGAACCCACCCCCACAGAAATACATTATTTACAACTTCCCTAAATGAGAAACAAACACATAAGAGATAAGTCATAACTAACTGTACCAATAACTTATAAAGTCAAACAGATGTTGAACAAATATATTCTGCTGCATACAGCTTTATGTACACTATTTCATAACAATGATTATTTTTTTATCTTCCTAAATTTTTGATTATGGGTCTGGGTTGTGTTTTTTCTCCGAAAAAGTAGTTTTTTAAGTTTAAAAAGAAAACGTAATAAAAAATATATCCTCATGGGATTACAGTAAATCAGATAAAAGTTTTTTTTTTATTTGGTTATACTATAACCAAATAAAAAAACTTTTATTTGATTCAGAATAAAATATAGTTACACCAAAAGGAATAAAAGTGATTTAACGTGAAATATAAAGTGATTTACGTGTAAAGTTGCACAAATCCGAGAGAAACGCACCTCTTTAAATAAAATTGCAATAGTTTAATGTTCTTTAGGTGGCCCGGCACCATTTGATCCATGGACTGGTACCGGTCCGTGGACCGGCGGTTGCGGATCACTGGGTTACAGGATCAAAGATAGCTAATTAGGTATTGAAGAAGTTTTTATTTTTGATAACGTTATTTCACCAGATGATTCATGTAAATTATATCAGAGTAAAAGTGCATTTTTTATTATGTCCTGAATTATTTTGCTTTTATTCATTTCAGTAATTTAATTTTTTAAAATCTTTTATTTTCGATATGCTCACGTAGCGTTATCGCACCCCTAGGGGGTGCCCCACAGTTTGAGGAACATTATACTAGACAAAATAAATACTAATAAAATAAAACTAGCACTTTTATGTCTAATTCTGAGAAAAAATATTGATAATTTAACTGTCATACATTAAGTAAAAATTCTTTTCATTTTGAAAATATACAATACGATTTGAAATTAACTTTGAAATTAACTTTCCCTCTCATGAAAACGTTTTTACTAAAACCCGGCTCAGAATTAAAAAAACAGTTTAATTAATAATTACTGGTCAATTAAAGTTAAAATGATTAGAAGAAGCTCAGGTTGTAAAAAAAAATCCATAGGATAAGCGTAGGTGGAATGTCTTCAAATTCTTGAATGTTGTTTCAAATAATTTATTGAAACCTACACACCATAAAAATGTACACTGCAAAAACTTAAAGTCTCAAAACCAAATGCTGATCAGTATGAAATTCATTTAACTAGTTCTAAAGACAGATTAAACACCATTAAATTCATTAAATTATTTAATGACATTATTAAAAAATTGGAAGTAAAGATAGAATAAAAATAAATGCAATATTTAATCTAAATAATATTTAGCAAATAGTAATAGTTGTTACTAAATTATACCTATATTCATTTCTAAAAAAGCTTCCTTGAATATTAAAAAACAACATTTAACACACGTTTCTTCAAAATATTATTTTAGAAGAAAATAAAAGTTAACATAATTTAAAATGCATTATTAAATGGAATAACAAATTCATCAGTTTTTAATTTCTATATTTTATAAAAATTTTAACGGTTGCTTATAATCAAATGTTTGTCTTTTACATGGCAAGATCTTACAAACTAATCTATACATGGATAATCTTTTAGATTTCTACCGATGACAGAACGTTCTGTATAATTTGTCATTCTGGATGATCACATAGTCACCAGCTTCAAATTCGTTAAATATATTAATATATTTGCTTGTTTCATATTTACTTATGGTTCGCTTTCTCATTTTTTCTAAAAATGATTTTAAAGTGCCTCACGATAATAAAATATTTTAGTAAAATCTTTTTGGTACTTTTAGGACGATTTCTTTACAATTGAATTTTAACTAAGTTCAGGTGTGTTTCCTAGTATGTTTATTGACAAATGTTTCTTAGGATCCACATATGTAAAGGTAATTAATTAGTCTGGACTTCAGAACAGTTTAACTTTCTACAAGTATTGTCTATATTTCATCGAATTTAAAATAACCCTTAAGTATTTTCTGGATCATTTTTAGCAAAGCAAACATGCATTTCAAACAATTTATTCAACTATTCTGTACTTTCAAGTCCGTATCCCCATTTCATTGTAAGCAAGAAATAAAAATTATCCACATATGAGTGGCTGTGTGAATATTCTCCGCTTATTCCTCGGATCGACATACTCCTTGTTTGAATGTTTTGGCATTGGTTATGAAAATTATTTAATGTAAGCTTCTTCGTGAAATAAATTCTTTGAATCTTAAAAGAAATAGTTCTGTCAGCCCCTGTAAATAGTGCAAGTGCATAGTAAACTATAATGTGTAATTTCACTGATGTCCAACAACGCAACAAAATTTATACCAACAGCAAATACTGAGAGTTAGATGGCAGGATTAATGTCCAATAAAAAATAGGTAAATACATAACACGTGTGCTTAAAAAAGCATTATTAGACTCAAAGGGCATTTTTGAGATACATGTGCTTGTAGAACTTCAATCTGAAACTTTCGGATAGTAAGATAAGTAATTTTTGGATGGCGGAGCATTTAACTAACTGCGATTGTTCAACATGAAAATTAAGAAAACTTATCATTACTCTTGCTGAACACTACGAGAAACCGGTATTTAAAACTGATCACCAAATACTTACTTTTGAATACTTCACACGCACCCAAAATGGCTCCGTTTGTAACGTATTTAAATTTGAGACTGGCGTGTATTCATTTTTAGCCACAGGTACGTATTTATATTAGGAAACTTCGCATATTCATTTTTGAGTCTGTTACTGTATCAAGTTTGAGAATGAAACACTGAAATGAATCATCTGTAATTCAAACATTTTTTAAGCTATTATTTCATCAAATATGAAAATGAAACAATAAAATGAGTATGCATAGCATTCAGTTTCGATACTGTTGTATCAAATATGAATCTTTAACAGACAAATATATATCAACTCAAGTTTAAAGGCATCTAAATATGTGTTACCTAAGTTCCAAATTTTGTTTTGTTCATCTTGCATATTATTTAATTTATCTTTTATGAAGTTTGTACATCTTAATTTCGAAAATCAGGATTATATTTACATTTATTTTGTGTAGCAAAAATATTACTTTAAGAAATATATATAGTTATATCAGTTATATGATCATAAACTGCGTTTTTGAACTTCTACTTCAAATTTAAACCAATTAAAATTTTTAACAAATCTGGAAATAACGTAAATGTATTCAATTCAGTAGTTAAATAAATTGTAAGCAATTTGAACTAGTAGTTCCAGAAACTATTTGATTCATTAAAAGTTATATTTATGTTTTAAAGTTATTTTTCAATCCAGGGCGGCTGCCGAATACTGAAAATTCCGCATGAAAATAATTTAATAATTTGGCTTATTTCTGATGAGATAGGAATAACATTAATTTTAAAAGAAGTAAAAAAAAAGATAAAATTAGCAAAAAATGTGCTTAGTATTTTTTCGTGGAAATCCAATTGGAAAAATATGGCTATCAGGATTTAAAGATATAGAATACGATGCATTTAGAAATGATGAGGAAAAAAGCAGAAAAAAATATAGACATCATAATGTGGGGGAAACAAAATAATAATTTTTAAAAAGTTAAATTTTCAAACCGAAAAATGAATTTACTATGAGAATGTAAGCAGATTGATGTTGAAATGTTTTGAATACGATTCCTCAAATGTATTGTTTATATATTCGAGGAATTCGAATATATTGAAAATAACTCAGACAGTTTTCAATATATCCAAAAGTTAAGAGTGTTGCTTATGTTTTGCATCAATATGAATATGGTATATAAATAATTTCTGAGATACTCTTTCACCATATTCCTTTTGATTTACATTAGTAGAGAATAAACAAGAAAGGTTTAGTAAACACACTTTTCCCTGAATTGAATAAATAATGAGGGTTCAATATGCTAAGTTTTGTTTACTTGTGTTCAAGATATTTATATTATTTAGCAAGAAATTCCCAAGTATTAGAATACTACATACTGGGATAAACTGAAGAAAGCAATCCAAAGACTGTGGAACTTGTGGGGCAAATCTTTAATTACTTATCTAAATTTCTCTTAAAGACTGTTTGTAGCAGCAGCTTGGCAAAGACACAGAAAATTATTTGAATAAAAGATCTTCGAATTAAATAAAGCACTCTCCATGGCAGTATAAGATATTGCCCAAAGATCAGAAGAAAAATTATAATTTTGATGAAAAGAACTGAGATTTTTAAAATTTCAATCTAAAGCCAGCTTTAGGAATTAGATTTAAATGTCTCATCTAATAAGAAGTAACTTTCTTCACCAATTCTTCCATTTGTTAAAAAAAATAATGTTTATCTCATAGATATATTTTTCCAGCTAATATAGTTGCAATAAAACCACCGAAATATCAGTCTGCCGAAAAAAGTTCAAACGCTGCAATTGAAAAAAGGAATTACTTGTTTTATTATCATTAACTGCTTTGTTTTTTTTTAATTTACAGTGCTAAATTTATGTCAGATTAAACTGATTACATATGATTTTCTACTCATATTCAACTTAACTACTTACAGTAGTCTTTACAGAAAAGCTGTTCTGTACAGTTTTTTTACCTTTCTTTAATAATAAATACAAGTGTAAAATCCAGTTAAATATCGAGATTATAATATGTATACCATACATTTACATAAAAAAACACACTATGTTTGTTTATTATGATCAATATGTTGTGAATTAAAACTTACTTTGACTGTGTGTTTGTGTGAGCTTGTCTGTTTATTATTATAAAAAATATCAATTTAACTAGATTTTTTGGAAATGCTGCAAGTGTTTTCAATCAAAACTAGACATATTATGGTCATGTAAGTATAGCCTTTCTGCATAATGTTATACAAATATAATTCAAACAATGTAGATAAATTATTAATAAGACAAAGTATCCATTAAACATTAGTTTTTAAGTAGATGTAATTTTTATTCATAATATGGAATAACAAGAGAGATTTTTGAATTAGATTGCGTTAAATTTTACTAATTAATTTTGCTCATTCTGCAATTTCTATCAGTACATTTTGATTCGTTCAATATTCGAAAATGTTAGTGGCAAGAATCATTAAATAAGTGTATTGAAATTGTTGGAACACTTCCAGATAGTTTCTTTATGAAAAAATTTAAAATTTTTTCCCATGAATTTAATAATAAGCTAAAACTAGTACTATAAAATTTACAAAAAGTTAAACTCCTAAAAAGATAAATAATTGCCAACAAAAGTTTATTTCATAAACTTACATTTTGAACGACATGCAAACAATTTTAAAGTTCCCTATAAAAATAAAACTAAAATAACTCCAAACTAGCGAAATAATACTTCCATTAAAATTTGCCTATAAATAAATACCTTTTGGGCAAAAATATATTTCCTGAAGAAATAAACGAATTTGCCTGAATTTTGGAACGGTTGTCAAATTTAAATACATCCTAAATCTGTTTGGTATTGATTCAAATACAATGGATAGTCTAAATTTGTATTTATTCCTACATTCAAGACACCTTCTACTGACAATGTTGACTTAATACCATTTTCAGTCGATTGGGTAAAATATTTTGTATATTCCAACAAGTTAGTTCTAGAATTCACACAAGCACATTCCACCGCAAAACGATAGTTTTGCTCATGTAACATAACAGTCATTGGTTGACCACTTTTAAAGCATAATTTTAAATGGGATTTTTGTAGATATACCAGGTTGGCCCCGAATTCATGGTACTATCTTTAAGGGTAGATACGGGACGCTGTGTAACAATCATTTATTGTACACGAATGTATGGGGAAAGTGACAAAGTGAAGCACAAGCAAGGGAAATAAAAGAAAAGACAAAAAAGGTAATCGGTTACTTGCGTTGCCAGTAGGAGGCTGTTCTAGCAACCGTTCAACAAGATGCATTTCAATAGGGGAAAGCGCCTTTCGCTATTGTGGTGAGATCTACGAAGAGAGATTTTACATATACTGAGCATGTAGACAAGCAATACATGTACGGTCGTGCAACTGGTAACGGCAAAGCTGCTCTACGAATGTATCACGTGCAGTTTCCTGATTGAGGAATGCCAGATGAGAGAATTTTTCAGTGGTTACATCTTCAACTTCGTGAAACACGTTCGTTCCACTTCACCAGACATGATGTTGTTCGACAAAGAGCTGTACGCAGTCCAAGTCTGAAAGAAAGCATCTTGAACGTTGTAACTGATAGACTAATAATAATAATAGAACGTTGTAACTGATAGACTCACGCTTACTAATCTCGTAAGCGTGAGTCATCAGACCGTTTATAGAGAATTAAAAGAAAATCGCCCACGTCCCTTCCATTTTCAAGGAACACAAGCTTTAAATAAGGCAGACTATCTTCTTCGACTTCCAGTGGTTGGTACCACAATGTGTGCTTCAGCTGGACTTCATAGCTCATGTGCTCAATAGTTATTGTAAACGACGTCACTTGTCAACGATGCTTTCATTAAATACTTTGTCTTTCTTTTCGTCTCTTATTTTTAGTGTTTGTGCCTCAACTGCGTCATTTAAGCTCATTCATTACTATAACATAAATGATTGTTACACAATATCAGTACCTACCCTTATAGTGTGTACAATGTATTCGAGACAACACTGTATATGTGTCATGGCATACATAATCATTTTCATTTTTGTTATGATCTATTATGTTCTGCTATATTAGCCTCTGCCATAATGTTTTGGTGATTTTCTCACTTACAGGGGGGTATTAGTATTTACATATGTTGCTTAAAGTTGATTTAGTTTTGACCTGGATAAATCAAACCATATGACTGATAAGATTTCTAAGTAAACTGCATTATATTTATAACAGTCTTTTTTAAAAATCAGCCAAAATACGGTAAACATTTATCACACTTACCATATGCCTAAATTGGTCATCATTCATATGTAAAGTGTAAATAAAAATTTTATCAACATAAATTTATATTAAAAACAAGGCACTTTAGTTTTACAAATATGAGAAAATTAAACAAAACACAGTCATACACGTATATTCACAACCAGTAGCGCACACGGGAATTTTTAAGGAGGGGGGAGTCGAAAGTTCACCATTCTTGTATCATGGTCCTTTTTATTTTGTCGATTTTCGGGAGCAAACACAGTAAATAACTAATTATAGATTAGATAATTAGCATTAATTAATAAAACTAATAAAAAATACTTAACTAATAAAAAATACATTATTAATAAAAAATACTTAATTAAATTTTACGTACTATATACTTAGAATTATAATCAATCGGAAAAAAAATCAAGGGTTTTGGGGCGGAGGGTTCTAGACCCCCAATACCCCTTGTGTGCGCCACTGCTCACAACACTAAATATCTTGGTACTTATTGCAATAAATATTCTTCCGTGTGTTGAGTGGCAGATACAAAATGTAGCTTGAATAAATTAAGAGAACTAAATTTGTGTTGTTGAACCCCCTTTTTTAAAATATATATCCGATACATAAAAAAAACACGTTCTGTAATCCTGAATATTTGTAATATTTTGTTTGAAAGTGTAAATTCACCCTTTTGGGAGGAGGTAGGGGGTTTGAGAACATGTGATGTTTCACATTCGATAAAGACATGCGTTCAATTCCGATATAAATATATTCATTTTAAACTGAGTATATCTATGTACTCATTTTTTAGTATTTCTTTTTTCTCCGTGTAGAATGTGGTTATTAGAGCATTTGCAAAATAAGCACTTGTTATGAACAGATCAGATTCATTTCCTGCTTTTGATGATCCAAAATCTTAGCTGAACAGGACATTAATGTTGATTTCTAAATATCTGTTCAACAAACCTGAGTTTCTTGGGCAGAATAATTAGATACTTGGTATAAAATTTTAGATTGACACTTACTAGTCTCTTATTTGTATTAAGTATGCCTTTATTATCGATAAAATGATTCAAGTCTGTATTTAATTATTATGTTCTCAAGAATTAGTCTCTTCATTTTGAGCAGTTTAATTCTTCAGTAAATTATTCAGCAGAAAACCAAGCGTTTTTTTTCACCAAGTTTTTTGACATTTAAATATAACACGTCTATAGTTTTTCAACCTAACATTACATACTTATATATTTCTCCCACGCTCTAAAGCTTTAAATCTTATTTGCCTGGACTGTATTTGGTCAAATCCAATAGTAAATTATTAGGCTTTTCTGTATAGAAGCAAACAATTGACTTTTTTTCTTCATTTATTTTTTATAAGATATTTCTAAATACTTAATTTTTGGTTAGTGCTCCCAGTTATAAGCTGAACCATCTTAGACCACTAAACCCAAAATATCTTCACAATACCCATACGGTAGGTATTCCCAAGTAATTATGCCAGCTAGTTTTTTAAATGAAAAAGCATGATTGAAAAGAAACAGATATTGAATGAAAGTCATCTTGAAAGTTCACCATTTTATGGATTATCCATCAATCACGCACTATAAGACGTAGATTCAGAACTAAAATCTCCTTCACCTATGCTCATAACACACCCACAAGTCAATATTTCACCTTACAATTACAAAATTATCTCTTTACACTTAAAGGTCTTTAATACAAATCCTTTCAACACTCATTTCTTTATAAAGTCAGTGTTTGTTTAACTGCGAGGCACGCGTGCATATCGAAAAGAGGAAAATAAAAAAAAAATATATAAATATTAAAAAAACTTCAGTTTTCAGAAAGTAATCAAAACAAAATACCTCCTGCCATAATAAAAAATAAAATTACACATTTAACTGATATAATATACTTATAAATGTATCAATACTGTTCAATGTACTTGATAATAAAATTAAAAATACGTTTAAAAATTATTAGTGATTCCCATAAGCATTGGCATATACGAAATTTAATACTTGCCGTAAAATCCGACGATTAACGCAAACTTTTAACACAAGAAATAAGATCAAAATTTACGGGTGCACGTAATACGCCGGGTACAAAAATGAGAGCTTTAAAAATAAAAATATGGATGGACACAGAAAAAAATAGACTTCTATATATATCAAAATATTCCCCATTTAAAAGAAAGGACATTATATTTTGAACTTAAAGGGTTGTTGTTATAGAAGTATACTATTTCTTTTTTCTAAAGCTTGGAATATTAACTCGAATAAATGAGTGCAAATCATAAGATCAGAGCACCCGTACATTTCAGGTTTTTTCAAAAAAAAAAAGGGGGGGGGCGTGTTATATGGCGAATATACCTAAAATTTTGTAATTACAGCTTGAAAGTATAGGTGCGCGTTATACCGTGGATTGTACAGTTTATTCATAATTTGTGCTGTTTATAATTAAAGTCGTATTGTAGCTTTAGCGTCAAAGTGCAATATCAATGCAATCAATACATTGTTGTCTTGATGAGGGGTGCAGGATGAAAATTACTATTGCAATTGGGTCGCAAATGTTGAAAGTTTGATAATCATTGCTTTAAGTCTTGTTATAAAATATGGAGTATGTTTTTGCAAATTTTTTGGAGTTCGAATGTGTATTTTTTCCAAAACCATGAGTACTCTCGAAATTAGTGCTGTAACGTACACCTCAGTAACCTTTGTAATGCTTTTGGGACGAGGATTCTAGGAAGTCAAAAGCCTGACTGATACCATGTGCAATTGGGGGCTCAAAACCTGTCTTTGCTGGATTGTCCTAATTTTCTTCGTTACTCCACTGCTCGTAATCAATTATGCGAATAAATAATCGTTGCAATAAATCGATTTAAGATACGTCTTCCTACGTTGATGCATTATTTCTAGTAAAACGGACTTTTAATGCTTTTAAAATAATTGTAATGGTTTCACTGATTACCCGTAAGCCTTGTTAATGAAAAATAGTTTAATTTAAAAATAACGATCTTAAACCAGTCAAATATTTAAATGTATAATCAATTACATGCATATTTTCTTCTAAATAAGTGTAAAGGAAAAAGAGAAATTAAAGCCATTTTTAGTAGGCGTAATAGTTTTTTTAATAATTCATAGATGCAGAAAAAACTGGACAGCCTCAAATTTCTATGGGAAGAGACACAGTTTGCGGCTCCTGCTGTAGAAGTTATTTGAGCACATTGAGATCCGTCTACAAGTTGAACTACAGTAAAAGTTTCAAGCGTTTCTTAACGCTTTATTTTTAACCCACACCCCAGCCCAAAAATCAAAAAATGTATTTATTATACGGTAAATATTGTTTTAAATTTATGCGAGAGTTCTTCATCTCATTCAAAGCTAGCGATCCAAAGTTTCAAAATGAATAGTCTGTCTAAAAATATTACTAATAGGATAAAGCCATCTGGGACATAGAGTTTCAGAACTTCAGAAATTATTGTACGTTTCAAAATGCTTTGTTATTAACATTGGACATAAATAATTATAGGTTACATGCCAATGCAGAGGTTTCAACAGAGCTCTTAGTGGATTATCAGCATTAATAAAAAATGAGCTTTCACGTTTGACTTAATCATCAGGTATATAAAAAATCCAAATGTTGTGGTTGATCAGATGGCTATTTTCTGAGTTGGAACAGATGAGATTCAAGAAGAAAAATAAAATATTTAGGCAACTGGAGTCAAAGTAAAAGGAAATTAGTTCCATTAAGAAAATCATCTTGCTGAAGGACATTTTTAGATAAAATAAACCTCGCATTTTCTTTAGTTGTTAAACAGTCTTTACAGATAAATATCATGAATGGGAATTTCGTAAGTGCTGCAATTTATGAACAAAATTTATTAATTTTTTTGTAGGAAATTTTTATATTATCTTTGTCACCAGAATCAAGAAAAAATATTACCACCTACCGGAGCTCCTTTGTGAAATCAACACGAATGACACATTTGAAAAAAAAGGGAAAAAAAATCAAAATCTCAAAGATATCCTACAATTTTAATCCAGATAAACACAATTATCATTGAGTTGTATGCTAGATGAGAGTAACTATCCAGAGATGAGCGATGTTAAAGCGTAACAATCCAGATAAATCTTGAGAGTGAGTGAATATTGGCGTCACACTATTCTACTGCTCGAGGACCTTTGGCGAAGAACCTCATAATTTAGAACCGTGGTCAAGTGACGAGGATGACACCTGAGCTGGCTCGCCACTGTATTTACTTCCCCACACCAACGGGAAGGCGTTTGAGCCTCAACATATTTAGCGTGCAGCCACCCCCTCTACAATGTGGGTCTTCGGTGGAACTAAATTCGAACTCATGAGACGCCAGACACGAGTCCGTCAATTTGAGTCAGTCACTAGGCTACCCCACGGCCAAATTAATCCTGAGAGCAATTACTGTACAATTTTGAATAAAAAGGTTAAAAGGTTGATTGATATTTATATTTCTTTTGTGAGATATTTAATATTTATTTACGTAATATTCCATATTTCTTTTCTTTTTTTAAGATGGCAATTTTTTTCATACTGCCCTGCTTCGCATGTGTTCTAAAATGCATTATACATTTCTCGATGCTTTGAAATTTTTTATATCCTTTGTTTAACTTTGAAAACAGTTTATCAGTAATCTGTTTGGAAAAGCTCAAAGTTCTACTGTCGCTTTTTAATCGTTAATTTAATGCAAAAACCACCATTGGGATGTCAAAAATGATCTTTGCAATCATAAAAAAAAATCAATCTTTGCAATCATTATTCTTCGGGTGTAAAACATTTCATTAGTCCAATTTCTTCAAACTCTTAGAACTGAAGAAATTTATTATTCAAATTTTCATTGACATTTAAAAAAAAAAAACACTTCTAGATAAAATTTTATTTTAAAATTTCTTTCTTGCAAAAGTGTATATATATATATATATATATATATATATATATATATATATATATATATATATATATATATATATATATATATATATGATATTTAATATAAAAAACATACTTATTCAATAATAGTAACAAATTCTTCAATATATTTACTAGGTTCTCACTAAGATGCTACAAAATGATATCCTACTTAACTGACGATGAGATACCTCTTTAGTTCGAAAAGTAAAGTCTATTTTCTTGTTTCGAAAAGTTTTATTCCGAATATGTATCATAAAAAGGGGTTATAGGATATGGCATTTTCTAAAGATAAAGGATAAAACAGATTCCCAGTGAAAGCAATAAAACTTTAAACACTGCTTTAAATAAAGTGAGTGCAATCAATAACACCGCCATAAAATGCTCACTGGCAAAAGAGAGAGAGAGATCTGAGAGCAGGTCATTCGATTGAGAAGTTGAATTTTGTTCCAGAAAAAAAGATTTTTAAAGCTTATTTATTGAAAAAGAATATAAATTGTAGCCCCTTATATTCTACTTCACAAACAGCAATGTAATGAAAAGAGAAGTCCTTAAACTAGTTTGATGGATTTAAGGGCTATATTCGATAGTGTTTGTGTCATGATAACGATTGCTGTTTAAAGATTTTAGCTATTTCGTTTTTTTTATTACACGTTGCGTTGTTTTTATACTTAAATACTGTACGTTTATTAACTCTGTAAGATAACAGATAGGATTATAAGAAATATATTTTGAAGTATATTAAATTATTTAAAAAAATTATAATATTATAGTAGCATAAGAGACTTTAAAGTTATCTCGCAAAGTTATCTTGAAACTTTAATGCCCTACTCATGGTTCATAACTTTCATTGCTTCAAAGCCCCAAGTGATAAATTTTAAAAAAATTAGAATTTATTAAAAAACATACAGAAAACTGGTATCTGTAAAAATGTTGACATTAAAACAAACATAAAAAGTGACAGTTTGAGTGAATAGCGCGATGAAGTTATTATAAATGCTTAGTAAAAATTTACATTACATCCTCTCATGCAATACGAGGGCTTTTGGAGACGAATTTTGATTTTCAACCTTGGTCAAATGACATTGACGGCTCTTTAAATGACAATCCATTATCCACACCATGCCGAAGTGAGGACTTTAAACCTCAAGATTTAATGTACACCAACTTATTTACACGGCTGGTCTTGAGCTGCACCAATACTTAACTTGGCGACACCATGACCATGTGTTCGTATTCTTCGTTACAGGTGCCCCGCTTAGTGGAAAGCGATCTTATATATATATATACGCACATACACGAGTTTAATGTATTTTTGTACGAAAATTCCTCCATTATTTTCTTTTGTTTTAAAAAATTTGCAAAAGGCTGCTTCATATGAGATGTATGATTGTATATTAAGAAAATAATTTAGTAGACTAGATTTTTATATTTTTTCTAATGTTACCTGTTCTTAAAAATGAGGTTTAAATTCTCAGTGCGCTTAGTTAATTTAAAATTTTAGAAGTAAATTATTATTAATTAATAGAATTAATACGACTAAGCAATGACTAGTTGCCTTATTAAGGCGTACATACTTATTAATTTTAGGAGATAATTTTTTTTTTGTTTTCTATGTTTTCCTGAGTAGAGATAGCCAAGTTAGAAATTTGGCTTAAAATGCGCCCAGACACAAAATCAGTAGTTTGATTTTTTTTTTACAATATTGTGTAACAATTGATGCAATACCTGTTAATTAGTTTGACTTTCAAGGAACAATGTACGATCTTTCGTACCAGTAGTGCGTTTCAAGATTATAAACCTTTAATAATAATTATAATTAAATGTTGAACTAAAAGTACCTCTTGTTATATGTTTTGTTTCACTACAAAATTTTATCCCTGCTTATCATTGCAAAAATAAAACTGAGTACAGCTTAACATAAATAGAAAATGCTGTTCTTAAAAGCAATTCATTCTAATGATTTCAGCTTAAAAGCAATGTATTATATGATTTTATACTACAGAAGTATAATAACGCAAACATATTATTAAAAAAAAACAACTTTAAGATGGAACTAAGTTAGAACAAAATATTCTAACACTAAATATATAGCAAACAATTTTCTTTAAATGTCTAACAAAGCATAGTGAAAACAACGTTAAGTTTATCCTTCTAAATATTAGAAGTCTGTATATTTAAAGATTATTGGAAACAAGTAAATTAAAAACGGGGTTATGCAAATTTAATCAAAGATCGGAAAATAATTCTTAATGTGGAACGCTTAGGCTTAGCTTCTGAGTGAAACAAAAGGAGAAAAAATAATTTTTCCCAAACGTTATCTATTCTTTAAGAACATTGTAAGAAACAGATCCACATTTTTTTTTTTTGTTGCTTTTTTATTAAAATCCAAAACAGATAAACTGAAAGTAAAGTTGTTTTCTTCGTATCTCAAAATCACTTTTTTTTCTAGTTTCATCTCTACTCGAAAGACGATTTGGCAAGGATCCAAGTAAGTTATGAAACACAAAATTTTGTTCCTTAAAGAATTGCAATTCAGATAAAACGAAAGCCAATTATTTTGTGCTTCATCAGTAAGAGCATCATGGTCGACACATGAAAAAATCGAAAGTGAAATAAAAATATAAAACGCGATAGGAAAAATATTTTTTCATTCCTGATGAGCTTTGTTTTTTGGAGTTTTTAAGCGAATTTCTTAATATGTGTCCTTTTTCATATATCGTGCTTATTTTTAAATAAAATTTAAGGGGTTCAACTTTTTCGTATTTGGATATCTAACTTGGAAAGTCCAAATGTTGATTTTTAAAATAGATTTGATCTTGCTACTAAAAATGAAAAATTGCAAGTGTTTCTTCTTATTATAAGATTATTAAATTCAATAGTATAACTTTATTTTATGTAAAATAAGCCACTCTTGTTATTTTTGCATTATTCTCATTCATACATAAATACAGAACAAATCATTAAAATATATTTACTCACTCATGGAAAAAACTATTCATACATTAAAATAAGCCATCTCATTGGTCTTTCTTAAATAAAACTAAGAAAATTTAGATTTGAAAGAACGTAAAATAGTTCAGTAAAATTTACCTGTAGAGAGAAATATATATAAATAATGTACAAAATATTATCACTAGTAGATTATTACCTTGCAAGTATAAGCGTGTGTGTATGGGGTTTTTAATTACCGTAAAATCTGGTGTCTAACGCGCACTTTAAATACACAAAAACATGATCGAAATCCAAGGGTGCGTCGTCAGGCATAAAAATGATAGCTTAACAATACAAAAAAAAAGAAATAAGCAGTAAAAAAATTAGACTTCTATATATATCAAAATATTGTTCATTTAAAATAAATGGTATTCCTTATGAACTTGACGGGGACTAATTTAGAAGCATATTATTTTTTCAAAAGATTAAGACAATAATAAAATAAATGATTACGTAACATAAGATTATTGTATACGTACATTTCCGGTTTCTTCGTAAAAAAAGAGGTGCGAGTTTACGGCGAATATGCATTGAAACCAAGAAATGCAGCTTAAAAGTATAGGTGAGAGAGTAATACGCCGGATTTTTTTACAGTAATCGTACTATACTATAATTTAACTATAACTTAGTTAACAGTAAATAGCTTGTTATTAAGATGAACAATATATAAGGATTTGCCTTATGCTTTTTATCACAGTTTAATATAGTAGTTTTTTTTATTTATTTTTTACTGAAGAAAGTAATAACGCATAGTAAAATTTGACTAAAAAAATCATCATCTAACATTCATGAAAGTATAATTTATACAGAATTCTTCATTCATGTAATGCATAAGAAAATAATTAGAAAATCTAATATTAATATAAAGGTCTTTCATTTGTACTTCAGTACTGAATTTATTCCTTATAAAACATTATAAATAACTATTGTATGAACAGTAAAATAATCATTAATTTGACTTGTGAAGGAAAAAAAGGCTAAATTAAATCACAAAAATAGTGTTTCTCAATTCCACTAAGCATTATTAAACATAGTTTAAAGTTAATTTATTGGTTAACCAGAATTCGAGAAGTGTCATTCAAAAATAAATTTAATTACTTTAGCTTGTAAGTGAAAATAAATATAGAGTAAAATACATTATTTAATTAGAGATTAGGATTTTCTTCATCAATTTCTTGCTTTTATGTAAAAAATATAGATATGTTTGCATGGTATCGTTGAAGCATTAATTTAAGTTTGAAGTACAATTGTCGAGTATTCAAGCACATATTATATGTAATCATTTTACAAAAATTATAAAAATAGTTTTAAAAATCAACATGGTTTAATAACATATCTTAATAGATGACTAATGGTATGCAATTGCAAACTAATCGATTTTTATAAAAGTAAATAGTATATATAGTTTTAGAGTTTTATTCAAAATATAGCTATAACAACCATTTAATAAATAAAAAATGAAATATAAAAATTCTTGATATAACTAATACTCACATTTTTATACAAAAAATTTTGCACAAATACAAAAAAGTATCAAATATTATAGCAGTTTAGAAAATAGTTACTTTTTGATATTTTCGATTTGGTAATCTTCTTAGAAACTCTCCTGAGACCAATTATTAAGATCAAATTTAGTGCAAGGAAAATGTGAAATAAAGTAATAGCGTCTTCATTTATTTTAATGCACTGACTTCGAAATTTTGCTCATTATGACATTTTTCCATCAGATTTAAATTTGAATCTAGACATCACAGTAATTGCATTATTTTGTAATTATTCTACTAGGAAATCATAATCAAACAGTTGAATTTTTTTAGGAAAAAATGGAATCATTTCACAAATGATTATATATATATATATATATATATATATATATATATATATATATATATATATATATATATAAAGGGTGTTTTTTCGAGAGGTATATAACTTTAAATTGCAATAAAACAATGATGCATTATTCGATTGACATGAATTTTTTTTTATTCGAAAGATAATCTTCTGGCATTACATACTAAATATGATTTCTGGCATATGACTGCCACGGTTGGCTCGGATGTAGTCCAATTTTTGATGACTTTTTCCAACATTTGTGGCCGTATATCGGCAATAACACGGCGAATGTTGTCTTCCAAATGGTCAAGCGTTTGTAGCTTATCCGCATAGACCAATGACTTCACATAGCCCCACAAAAAATAGTCTAGCCGTGTTGAATCACAAGATCTTGAAGGCCAATTCACAGGTCCAAAATGTGAAATTAGGCGGTCAACAAACGTGTCTTTCAATAAATCGATTGTGGCGCGAGTTGTGTGACATGTTGCGCCGTCTTGTTGGAACCACAGCTCCTGGATATACTGATTGTTCAATTCAGGAATGAAAAAGTTAGTAATCATGGATCTATACCGATCACCATTGACTGTAACGTTGTGGCCTTCATCGTTTTTGAAGAAGTACCTACCAATTATCTCACCAGCCCATAAAGCGCACCAAACAGTCAGTTTTTCTGGATGTAACGGTGTTTCGACATACACTTGTGGATTAGCTTCACTCCAAATGCGGCAGTTTTGTTTGTTGACGTAGCCATTCAACCAGAAGTGCGCTTCATCGCTGCACAAAATTCGCTTATGAAAATCGGGAACAACGGCAATCTCGTTTTGGGCCCATTCGACGAATCTACGCTTTGCTTGATGATCGTTTTGATGAATTGCCAAACCAAACTGAGAATAAATCACTTGACAGCTGTTAAATCGGTCGCCATCTTGGAAAGTAATGCCAACTTAAACTTCTATACCTGAAAAAAAACACTCTTTATATATATATATATATATATATATATATATATATATATATATATATATATATATATATATATATTATTCGGTCCTAAGTCCGAAATTGCTTTCTGACTCGCTAGGTTCTCTTTTGTAGTTTTTTTTTTATTTTCTATAATTTTGTCCTTCATGTTCAGCTTTTATATTTTTATTACGCTATTTCTTTTTATGTTCTTTATCTATTATTTCTTGTTTTTGATATATAATACATATTTCTCTTTATATATATATATATATATATATATATATATATATATATATATATATATATATATATATATATATATATATATATATATATATATGTATATATATACAGGTATATATATATACAGGTATATATATACAGGTATATATATATACAGGTATATATATATACAGGTATATATATATACAGGTATATATATATTCAGGTATATATATATTTACAGGTATTTATATATATACAGATATATATATATATATACAGGTATATATATGTATATATATATACAGGTATATATATATATATATATATATATATATATATATATAGGTATATATATATATATATATAGGTATATATTATTTACTCCTCGAGTCAAATATTAAGGCTGCAATTTTCCAGAAACTGAAGAAGGAAAACTTAATCTATTTAAAATCAAATGTATTCAAATTCATTGTGAAATAAAATATGACGAATGAGATATTTTACTTTTCTTTATCCATTATTTTGCTTCGTAGGATGCATTTTTTAATCATAATGTTTTAAATAATCATTAAAAACATTTCCATGAATTTTATTTTTCTTAATTTTCTGAAAAATAGAAGGAAACAATAAAAGAGATAAATCAGAAACTTATAAAATCTATGCACACAATAAAATATTCTGAATTGCTTTTTTTTTAAAAAAAATTAAGTATTCACCTTATGTATGAAATTACTTTTATCAAAGAAGAGTATTATGTGTAAAATAATTGAGTAAAATTATGTTTTATATATATAAATAAAATGCATTGTTACATTGGATTCAAACAAATGTTATATGATTACAGTTACAAGAAAATTTCGTTTTTTTTAAAAAAAATTCTTTTTATGAATGTAGGTTTTCATCAATGAATCTTGAATCATGATTTCAAAATGTGCTCTCCTAGATCAGCTTACCAATATATATATATATATATATATATATATATATATATATATATATATATATATATATATATATATATATACATATGTAAATACTACTTCTGTTTTATTGTTTGTTTTCCTACCTTGCATATTGACATAAGACGTTCAACAGATAATAGTTCCTCAGACAAGATCTTCCAATCTTTAAATTCTAATTTTATCTCATTTCTGTTCACGATTCAATACACATTATTAGCAAACACTATGGTAATATCTGGGTGTGGAGATTTAAAGAATTCTTTTAAAATGAATGCAATGAACTGCAAGAGAAATTTGTAGGTGAAAGCATAATGGTTTTGATGTGTAATTTATAGTTTGTCCTGCATCTTCTGGTTCTAGTGCAAATAAGTCTCAAAGCAGAAAGCTATATCGATATTGTGGACAATTCACACGGCCTATATTGTGGCAACAATTCGAAGAGGATCACTTCCTGTAGAAACAAAATCTTACTCTTGTACATAATACATACTTGTGTAGACGTGGTTTGGTAGCATGGGTGTTCAAGAATTGGACACATGTATTCAAAACTAAAACCTGACTCTGACATAACATGTACAGGAGGAATCCGAACGTGGACTATGCATTAAATCACAATGCCCCAAAGTCGTGACAAATGTTTACGTGATTGGTACCAGTGTGTTCCTCAAGAATGGCGTGCTATTTCTGGCGTAAAATTTTTAGTCAAAGCTTAATTTAATTAAAACATATATACTTAAATGCCAAAGCTTAACTAATTCTTACATATGGTACTGAAACGCGTAAATTTTAACTTTATATATATATATATATATATAATTACATAGAATATCAGAAACAAGAACAAATAAATAAGTAAAAAAAACATAAAAATTTATGTAATAAAACATAAAAGAAAGAAATGAAGATCTAATTAATAAAATAAATACGAAAAAGAACCTGACGTGTAAAAAAGCAATTTTAGAATTAGGATCGAATACGTGGGGTTAAATAAGTTTGAAGGCACCACCCTTCCTGCAAAATAAAATAAATAGAAATTCAAAGTATATAAAAACTCATAGGAAGCATGAGAAAGCAACCAACTACTATTCTTCAAACAATTCTACTAAAAACATAAAGCAAAAAAACTAAATAAGAAAAAACCCTAAGATAAGAGTTTTCAATTATATATATATATATATATATATATATATATATGTGTGTGTGTGTGTGTGTGTGTGTGTTTGTAATAACTTTTAAAATGATATCTACTCACATAATTCGAATCTCCTTCAGTAATAACATCTAATTCATAAATCATAATAACCTATTTCCAAACGCGTCTCAATTTTTTGTTTTTTACAGCATTAAAAACATTATGCTGGGTTATTTATTACCGCTTCTTTAAACCTTGAATTTTTTATAGGTTTATAGGAGATTCCAAGAAAAACAAGATCATTAATTGTTACCATGCATCTTACTAATACATCTTAATTTAATATTCCCTAAACAATAATGACATTTCTATAAATAACTAATTACTCCATCCGCCTAAACACGTGGCTGTATTTTTTATAATGCGTTTTCCCTGTTTTTCCATGTATATAAAAACTTGAAATATTTGAATAATTCTCCCTCTTTTATGTTGGCACTGTATGAGGAACATTACCAAATAAATGATGTGATTACAAACAACGAACTTTTAAGAATCTTTTATTTTTCACGGCCATCATTATCTCATATATATATATATATATATATATATATATATATATATATATATATATATATATATATATATATATATATATATATATATATATATATATATATATATGACTTGTTTTTGAAGTCAGAATCAGACTTAATTTTTAAGGTACTTTATTCAATCACTTCTTCATCTCTTCTGACTCTGAGAGCTGGGAAGAAAAAGCAACCCACGTTGTTGGTTAAGTGGATAACACTTGAAAAACAGATGCGGTAAGTATCGCAGATTTTATGATTGTACTTGAAAATTAATGCTGATATATGGGGACTATTAAGTCTAACAAAATGGAATTAGACATGTTTATTGGCTAGGCCATATGTTCGGAAGAAATAAGTGGGTGATTAGTTTGATACTTGAAGATGTGAACTAAGAAAGATGAGTTAAGTGTGCTAAATAGGGAATTTAATTTTTAATCTAATTTAATTATCCTTATATATATTTAAACCATTCAATCAAAAACTATCCCAATCACATGGCATTTTTGTGATATGTGAAAGAAACATTTTTTTTTCTTCTTTTAGGACAAGAACTGAGGGAAAATATCAATTGGTAAACTGTATGCATATTTCTAATAACTCCAACCTGTGAGCAAGTTTTTTGCTCTTTCCTGTCTAATGCAGAATACGTGCTGCTTCGCTTTCCTTTGGTGTTACATGGCAGCAATTTTTCTTCGATATTCTGATTTATTCTTTTCTTCATTGTATTAATAAAACGATTAATTTCTGAGCGAATCACCTCGAAAACGTGTTATTTTGGGACTTCCCTAAAAATTATTTAGGAGATTATTAAAGCGTAAGCCGTCTTTTAAAAACAATTTTAATTGTTTGGATATTACGTCTTGCATCGTATTGGGCATGAATCCTAGTAAAAAAACTCTTCGCAAGCTAGTTGGGTATATTTATGAGTTTTACTTTAAAAATACTCTCTTACGAAGAACTTATACTCCATCTAGTCTAAAATAAGAAACCGCAAGGCTAATAATTGCAATAATCAATTAACTTTTAATATAAATGTGCTTTTAATTTAATATCCGAAGAATATCAAGTTTAAGTCTCTTCATAAACCATACTGCTATCTAGATATGTTAGTCTATTAAGAGGACTTTCATTATCCCTTTCTGTTTTTCTTGGATCTCATTTTGTATACGAGATTGAAGAATGGTAGTTCCATTCCTAAGTTCGAAAGCGCTGCGATTCTGTTTCGTTCAATCAGACTAATACATCCCAAAGGAAAAGACAAATGCAAAATTCCTAAATTAAACAGTTGAAGATGGATTGTTTCGAAGGAAACAGTCAGGAAACCTTTCATCGGCAAATAGCGAACTAATTAATTCTGAAAGCGAATGCGTTCGGCATACTTCAACGGAATGCAACATTTCTGAAGTTAAAAATTAAAACAAATGGCTTTAATTCAATGGCACCTCAATTGTAAATTGAAATGGGAATTTCAATACTAATTGCAGCCTTCGTGCTCAGATGTCACTAAAAATATAGCGTCGAATCTCCTTTCAGTTCATATTTTGTTCCTTTAAGCCTTTGTGTAGTGATCCTATGGTATGTTATTAACATTCCTTGGTCAGGAATGGTAAGATCTGTTCGTTGACATTATTCATAGGGTTTCTGTTCCAATTTTTAGATTAGTTATATACTAAGAGTTTTAATCTGTACGATGTGCATTCATTCATTGGATTTATTTTTGAGATATAATTAATCTTTAATTAAATTTTAAGCTTTATGCTTCTAAAATATAGAGATAATTACATAGAAATATAATTATCTGAGGAAATCACTAGAATTACATCCATTATCATGTCTTCATTCTAATATATTGATGCTAGTATAGGAGATATATTGGATTTTTTTCATGGTATATCTGGTAAATATTTCATGACCAAATCAAACACTAAAACGGTACATAAAATTATATTTCGTTAGTTGATTTTATTCAGTGTGATGGGAAATTTTTTTAGGAAGAAAAGATTTGAATTGTTCTACATATCAGCGTTTATGAGATAAGCCAAACTCTTATATCCTCCAAATTATTCAACCATCTCAGGCTATTCTAGTCCCTTAGAAATATATTATTTAATAAATTTTATATGTTATTTAACAGCATACCTTAAGGTAAATAATCCATTGATTTTTTTCATTGCTTGGGAGAATTTTTTAAACAAATTACCTGAAATTTACAAGCACTGTAATTAACCTGTAACGAATATATATTTGATTTGATACGTTCCCTGCGTTTATTTTATTATTTTAAGAAACGGTTTATTGTATCGTTATCTTAAAACACAAATTCTATAATAAGAATTCATTCATTTTAAGTTAGATCCTCTAAACTAAATAATATGTAAATGTAAACCGATCATTGTAGCTTACTTCTGTGTTTGATAAGTAGTATTTTACTGAAATTGTACTGAACATCTAGGGAAATAATGTTTTTTTTTTATTTCTATAAAATGATGTAAAGCTATTTGTTGCAGCGTGGTATATTTAGAATTAAGTAAGTATTTCCTTTAAAAAAAATTTACAGTGTTATAATCCAATATCTGTTTAGCATTTTCAACGTGTGAAAAATAACCTGCACCTAAAACTCGATTCATTTTCATTGTAAAAGTTCTTTTTTTCTTCGGTAAAATCCAATTGTTACTGCTTTGTATTATTTTATACGATTGCTAGCTAATCCACCCCAAGTAATTGAAAACTTCAAAGACGTTGATGCAATTCATTTTTTACTTTTTGTGCCGAAGACATCAGGTTTGAGGATAACAACGAACCGCACTAATGGAAATTGTCTCGCCTCTGCGAATCTTTTTACGAAACAACTAAATATATCTATTAAATAAATTGCATTCATTTTATTTTTTCTTTCTCATTTCCCCAGCCTTCTCATTTTCTTCACGCTTTCGCCACAAAATTAAATTTTCTTCCCATTGAAAGTAAGTAATTCGCAGAGAGCCATCTTTGCCTAGCATGGGTTTCTGCTCCAGTTTCACCTAATTATGAGGGAGTCAATTAACACTTCTAATTAAAGGCTCTATTGTGTGGGATTTCAATCCGTTCATTAGTTAGAGGGCGCAATATCCAATCGTAGTCAGGCAATTCAATTCGTCCCACCGCTTCCTGGCTGCAATTAAATCCTGTTTCTGTTAGAAGACCGTTCTAGGAAACAGGACCTAGTCAGATTACATTGGAGAGCTGTGATGAACTTTGCACGACTTTGTCGTGCGAAATAAACAGCTTCCTAATGACACGGTTGTGTATGAAACGGATGAATTCTGAGTAAAGGTGTGACGCTATAATTGTAATAGTGGAATGACGCCTACGTGCAGTAATAATTTCGTATAGTTAGAAATAAATAAACATTTCATTTTTTGACTTCTTACTATTAGGTCACTCTCTATATATTTATCTTCTTAAAATTTTCAATCATTAATAAAATATATTTAAAAGCACTCAATTGGGCTGAAATTTTATATACACGATTACTTTGGATGACAATATGGTAATTCAATTATAATTAATAAAACTAATTATTGAAATAATTTCAGATACGGCCACATTAGCATCATTTTTGGCGACTTGTGTCAAAACTATATATATATATATATAGGAAAGGTTTTTTTTCTCATATTTTAAAGCATTTATTTGAGCTGATATTTTCTATACACGATTGTTTTGGATGACAATACGGCAATTTAATTAGAGTTAATTAAAATTAATCTCTCTCTCGATTGAAACTAATTACTTAAAGAATTATAAATACAGTCATGTTGGTTTCATTTTTATCTACTCGGGTCAAAACATTGAACGATATTTTTACTCACGTTTTAAAGTATTCAGTTGAACTGAAATTTTGTATACACGATTGCTTTGGATGACAATATGATACTTTAATGCAATTAAAAGAAATTAGGTTCAACTTAATATTATGACTCTGTCGTATGTGTATACATATTTATATTAATTGTAATTATTTGATATAAAAAGTAACTAAAATAAAAAAATTTCTTTGTTGTTTCTTAGAAGTAATTTGACCTTTTTTTCTTCTTTTTTATTACTTGTTTAGTTGTCTAAACTCATGAAATTATAAGGTTTATAAATGAATCCGAAGATATATGAAGCAAAAAGTAATCCAGTTAATTAGTGGACTACTATAATTATACATTCACTGGGAAACTTTTCAGCAATATTTCATTCTTAATAATTATTTTATTTTTTCGGAATAAAGATTTGTGCTAGATTTTCAATTAAATTATAGATAAAACAGTACAGTTTTTTTTTTCATTCTTTTAAAAATCTTGGAAGCTTTTTTTTTTTTTTTTTATATTTGTATTTATATTTATTATTGTTTATTTCTGTTTGGATAGAATAGTATACCTCAAATTTTTTTTTGTAACATATCTACTATAGATTATTCAAAAGTTATCGTGTATAAACATAATATTATTATAAAAAAGTATATCATAATTATGTAAAGAAATGGATTTACCCCTTTGTCTTTTAATTTTGCATACTTTTTTTAATTTTGAGACGTACTCACATTTGAAAAAAACCCCATTAAATTAATGAAAATTATATTTGGAATAAGTATGGACAATCATGGATAATTACTTAACAATTATAATTTTATTCATTTATTTTTAAGGATTCAGATTTTGAATATAGCAATCAAATGACACTTGAAAATAAATATACAAGTTAATATTTAAAAATCACTAATCACTAATGTTTTACCAGCTAAAAAATTCTTAATTTTAAAGATCGATTTTATCGAGAACAATATTTTGGGTTAATCTTTAGAGAAAGAAGAAAAACTCTATAACTTCATTAAAGTTACGAATCTTTGTGTTTAATTGAAATGCAAAATCAACTTCGAAAAAATAATTCCCATTAAAAAAAGATATAAGCTTATAATTATATTGAAAGTTATTATTTACTATTTATATACAGACAGACTTAGTGAAATAATAGCACGAAAACCGTAATATTGTGTGCTGGAAATCGCAGCCTGCATTCTATTCCTATCTAATCAATAGTATCTCTTTATTTATCCGAAACACACAGCTACTGATCTTGAGTTAAATTTAACATGATACAATATTTTACGCACCACATTGATAGCCTTGTCTTGGATTTTTCAAACGTAAAACTAGTGGATTATTCAAAGGGCTTGCATTGAATATTCTATACATCAGTTCGGCTTGAAATTTGAATAGTATGGCCTTATTTTAGACCCTTATTACAAAAATAAAATTGAGTCTCTTGAGAAGGTGCAAACAAGATCCACACACCTATTTCCTTACAGAAAAAAACTGTTTTCATTCGTGTGAATTATTATCATGTTATCTATATAATATTTTTGATAATTCAAATTTAAAATCTAAAGATATATTTTCCTTGTTATCTGCATTTTCATGAAGTCATCAGTAGTATGGTGGAGAGGTGGTTTGGCATATACTAAATAGTATTAATTATTAATTTTGATGTACAAGATAGAAGTTTCAGAAACACTTGCTTATTTGAAAATGGATTTACTATAATTATGTGCATTATTTCTCCGTATACACTTTTAATTTTACACTTTACTTCTTATCCTGAATTCTCCTGTATAAATTTTTAAAGATCATTTCAGTGTTTCTGAAGAACTTGATAAATATTTTTAATGTGCTTTTAAAAATAAATATTAACAACTTTCTCAAAACACGCGATAATTTGCATTGTGTGTGTGTTTCGTTTATAGCAGTTTTCAGAATTCCCAATGCTTTCTTTTTCTGATTATTTACAAATTTATAATTATGTACTTAGTAATATTGCAACAGTTTTTATTGTTAATTTTAACACACACAACAATTAATAAAAAAGCACAGTTTTGTGTTTTTCTCATGCACACAATAGCTGGAGGTTTCTTTTCTGCAAGGGAAATTTTCCATAAATAAATATATTACAAAAAATAAATGTAATCAGGCATTTTATGAAGTATTAAAATAAACAATATCTATTTACCGTAAAATCCGGCGTGGAGCGAGCACTTTTAACACATTAAATAAGATCGAAAGTTATATGTTTATACACCTGTATAATAATGATGACTTTAAGAATAAAAAAAAAAAGGAATGATTATAAACAAGTTAGACCTGCATAGATCGGAATATTGTTTATTTAAAAGAAATGACATATATAATTAACTTAAGACAGCGTTTCTCAAACTGTGGGGGCGTGATAACTGTGTGAGGGGGGTGCGAGTGTAATAAAAAATTAATAATATAAATAGATTAATAATAAAAGATTATTTTAAAAAATTACTAATTTACTGAAAGTAAACAAATGAAAAAATATTCTAACATAATGAAAAATAACATTTACACTGATATAATACACTTATAAATGTATCAATACTGCACGATGTATTTTATAATTATTTATAAATACTATGTTAAGGGGTGTTGGAAAGCTAAATTCTTATTTTTTTGACAATTTGAGATTTTTACATTTTCAAATTGTATAGATTTGAACCTTTCTAAAAATACCTTACTTTAACCTCTAGGGTATTTAGAAGCCCTTAAAACGTATTTTTAAATAATTGTTGAATTTGGGCCACGCCCATTTTAATGGCGAAAATTGTAAACAAATTACTTTGTTTTTGCTTAAAAGTGTAACGACTGATATAAACCAAAACATGTATCTTTTATTTTAAATTGATCCTTTAATTTTTTTATTTCCTTGCCGATTAGATGTCTCACTGTATACATTAAAATCAATTTATCTCAAAATGTAAATTTTTACGTGCAAAGTACCTTTTCTGAGAAACTACTGCTCAAAGGTATGTAAGTTTTTTATGAATTATTTATAATGATGTCTAATATATATTAAAATGAGCTTTTTGTAAAAAAAATTTAATTTTTGCTAATTTTTTTAGTAAAAAATGGGTCAAATTTCGCAATGTTTGATAAAATATTTCCTAATTTATTAAAAAATTCAAAATTAGCTAAAAGCTCCTTTTAGTATAATAAGAGAGGTGTACTTTAATAGTATGAAAAATTTCAAGCATGTACATAAAACAGATTTTGAGAAAAGGAACATCGAAAACAGGCAATTTAACATTGTCAGTATAGAGAGAGAGAGAAAGGTTTCCAACTCCCCTTAAGAACAATTTTAATAACTACCAATGACCCATGGTCTTATCATATATAAAATTATATACAAAAATTAACACTTATCTTGATAGTTTGTTCGGTTTATCATTAATCCGTTAACTGTCGTTCAAAAGTTACGCGATTCGCTCCCCAATTCCACTGTTTTCAACGTAGGCGTGCGTATGCGGTGTAATGGAGGGAATGGGGGTGGGAGAAAATGAATAAATAAGCAAATACTTCGCAAACACTGTCAAGGTCCTTTTATTGCATTCGAAAGCGTTCGGAAAAATTTTATGGATAGCATTGCACAGAATAGATCGTGCTTTGGAAAGACGTACATATACGTCCACGGAAAATAACGCTTTGGTGGAGCGAGACGTTTATATCCGCCAGTGGCACTTAAGTGATTTAAGTCGTATTGTAGGTTTATCATCAAAATACAGTACTATTGAATTTTATACCTTGTTATTGTAAGGAAAGGGGGCGCAATGAAATTTATGATTGAATATTCGGTTGCCAATAATGAAAGTGTGAGAAGCACTGACTTAAAGGGTTGTACTTCTAAAAGTATAGTATTTTTTTCAATATCCTGGGGACATATCTGTAATAAACGACATTAAAACACGATAGCATTGCACACGAACCATTAAGGTTTCTTTGTAAAAAAAATGGTGCACGTTATACGGCGAATATACCTAAAAATCATAAAATGCAGCTTGAAGCTATGGGTGCGCATTATACGCCGGATTTTACGGTATTTAGTACCTATATAGATACAAAGCTTAAATAAAAAGTTAAATTATTTAAAGAAAACATAGAAATAATAATTCAAAACACAAATATAAAATTTTATGAAAATGGACTTGAGTTAAGAAGAAAAACACAGAAAACAAGGATTCATTTCTAGCAATTCACGATATATACACATATATATATATATATATATATATATATATATATATATATATATATATATATATATATATATATATATATATATATATATATATATATATATATATATATATATATATATATATATATATATTCTAATCAACAACTAAAAATACTTCTTCTCTAATGCAAAGAAAGAAAATGTGTGTGAGCCATTACTATCTCATTTTACTTAAACATAAATTGAATAGATTCCAGCGAAATATCTGACTCAGAACAATAATATGGTAGAAAAGGCTGTATCAGGACTCATTATTTGAATTCCAGTATTCGACAGTAAACAGAGAGATTGAAGGAATGAATGAGGTCAAAGAAGATTCTCGAATTACAGGACGGATGGAACAATTCTTCTATTAGCTTTCATAGAGAAATTGAAGGAGTCAGTAAGTCTGGTGCTTAGGTTGGATTAAATGACGCGCAAACGAAATAGAAATGAATTCAAAACATCTAAGTGGTTGAAATTTAAACCTTATTAATTCGCGTAATAAAATCTCCTCCGTCCATTAGTTTAAGATGGAAATTTTCAGTCTGATTAAATATTTGAATCATGTCGTAGAGGTAAGTGGCGCAGTTTAATCCATTTAAATGTTGATTTAAATCTATTCTGAGTTTAAATTTAACTAGAGAAGAGAGTAAATATTTAGTTGATATGGCGCGTGGAGTTTAACTTTTAATTTCAAAATCTGTGTTGTAATAAATTTTTACTGAATATTCTGACTTACGGTGATAGGGTTTGACATTTTAAATAAATCTTTATTTCAGTATGAATTATATTCTATAGCAATACTCTTAAGGATTTAAGTTCGTAAAATATATGAATTAATTTGAGACAAATTAGATTTTAATGCACGTTCTTTTGATAGAACACAGGGCAGTACACTTAAGGTTTACGACTACTTGCAACATTTTTTTTTAATGGAGATTTTTTTCAATGTTTTTAGATATATTTATTTAAGAAAGAAAAATATGCTAAAATTAAGAAAAGAAAAATAAATTATTACTACTGAAAAGGAAAAAAAATGGGTAAAAATTGACAAAACATTACATAAACGAGGCACGCTCTTTACAAATAGAAAAGTAACAAATTCTAATTTTTACAATTTTGATGTATTACTTTGCTATTAATTTTTAAAATGACCTTCAGGATAAGAGATATTTTATTTTTTGCAAAAACTAGAGTACTTTATCTAAGTTACTATATCAAATTGCTTACAAAAACAGTGATTATATTCATATAAGGAACTGTAAATATTTAGTAATAAAACAGTGATTGGAAAATCTGAAGGTTAAAACACTTCTACTGTTATACAAAACATATACAAAAAGTGTCAGCAAATTATTTTAAAAAAATTTTTGATCAATATGTGTCCCTTTTTGAGCTTTTCGAATAAAACGCATTCCGAGTAAAACGCATTTTAGAATTTGACATCTTATGTAAAGTTAGGGTGTCTGCTTTTACTAAAACACTTGTAGTAATTGTTCTAGTGACTGAAAAATAAAAAAATAGTATTTTTATACAGCTAATATAAAATGGCATATAAAATAAAATAATAGCAAGTAATATGAAAACAAAAATTAAGTCAATTCCTATACTTAGATCAACAAAAGAAAATTTTATTTTAGCTATTTTTTATTAAATAGTTACAATTAATATAAATATGTATATACATATGAAATAATCACATCATTAAGTGGTAAATATTCTTATTAATTACCATTAAGGTATCCTATTGCTATCCAAAATAATCGTGTATATAAAATTGCAGTTCAACTGAATGCACGTGAAGGAAGAGCCTTTTCAAGTTTTGACACAAGTCGCCAAAATGGTCGCTAAGTCACCAACGTGTCTGTATTTGTAATTATTTAAATAATTAGTTTTAACCAATTAATTTTATTAATTATTTTTAAGTTATTGTATTGCCATCCAAAATAATCATGGATATAAAATTTCAGCTCATGTGAGCGCTTTAAAATATATTTTATTAACGATTTTATTAATATATTTATTATATATAGAGAGTGTGACCTAATAGTAGGAATTGAAAAAGGGTTGTCAATTTTTTTTAAAAAATGATTTTAGGGTAGTTGGATACCTTAAAAATACAAAATATCCGTATAACATCTTTAATCAATCACATAACATATAATTGTGTTTTTTTTCTATGGTTTTCATATTGGTACCTTCTGAAGATTTTGCTACAGTAATGCTTATTTTTATTTTTTCATAGTATCACACAGCAACAACAAAAATGATGTGGTGATTTTTAATAAACATTTTAAGGGCGGCGAGTAACTGAGAGTTTTATTAGCGTCGCACACCAAAACAATGAATGAGTTTTGGGCATCGGATCTCGTAATTTGTAACCCTGGTCAAGTTGAACACCCGAGTTGGCTACTCACTCTCCAAACATTCATACCAGCCCAACGTGATAACTTTGAACCTCGGCATATTTAATGTGAATCCTCCTTTCTACACGGTGTGTTCTCAGAGGCATCAAAAATCAAACTCTCGTTATGAAAGTACTGCCCACATGTTCGCTACCATTATGACAAGGCCACTGGAATGCAGGCTGACTAATTTAAAAAGTTGTGCGTGGGCTACTGACAACACGATAGAAGTGAAAACTTATGATTTATTTTGGACAAGGGAATCCAGTTGCTTGCATTTACTACATTTTATTTTACGACATTTTCACATGCGGGCCTTAAATAGTTCTCTTTTTTTTTGTATCCATGCATCGGTGGATTTGTTTATTTCATGCATTTTCTATAAAGGGCAGTGCTTAAATTATTATGCATTCTTATAATTTATAATCGATTACATATGATTTAAATATCAACTAGTCTAATTATTAAAAATATGTATAAATTGCTCATGTGTATATCTTTTTGTGGCCGGCTGGGTGGCGTAGTTGATTTGTCGCTGGCCTTCTGTATCTAAGGTGTTGCGGGTATGACCCCGTGCCAAGTTGATAGATTTTCATGATGCAGAAAATCGACATCGGCCTTGTAGTATGATTATGCGGCATGCAAAATATCCCTTGAGTGTTCGTTTGGCTTGGATTATCTCGACACAATTAAATTCCTATATGCAAATTTTGCAAGGCAGAACTCAGGTGTATCCCTCTGGGGAAGAAACTGGGCGTCAAAATTACTTGCGGTATTTGGTATCGCCTTAATGTGGGTACCACACAAAAAATGATACCAGCTCCAGGGGCATGTACTAGGTCTGCAAAGGTGGAAATACCAATATGCAGCCCCATTAGAGAAAAAAAAGTATGGTACTTATACGTACAATCGCAACAATACCAACGTTCACAATAATTCGCCAAGCTGGTAGCCCTGATTTCCAATGTGTCGTGTGCGCTGAATTGGAAAGCATGTGATTCCTTTCTTATACTGTTGCCAACAAAGTTTCTGTAATACTCAAGTACTTTTATATAGCTTATATAATGCTTTGTAATTGTAGGAAAACTTATACCCTAAGGGCCGTATACTTTTCTTAAAATTCTCTAAGCAAACAAAAGAGGAGGGTTCGTACTTTTTCACAATTGATGCTTTTATTTTCTCTTAATCTCTTAGCTATCGTCACTAATATAAACATAAATTTTGGCCAATTTTGTACCAATTAACTTCATTAAAATTTCAGATAATAATTATTTTGTCACATTTTGGTGCTTAAATGTTCTTTCTTCTGAATCGAAAAATAAATTCTATGTTTCGTTTCTTCTTACCTTTTTAACAGAAGAATTTTTTTTTCAATTATTTTCGCTTGCGCCCTTCTTCTCTCGCTCACTTGCTAGAGTTGAGTGTAAGTGGGTTGTATGACAGTAATAATTAAATAAAAAGAATAAAACTCTCTTTTCACGGGAAAAAGTGTGCATAGAATTTTTACTTAAAAAACGCACAGCTAAAAGAACTTTTAATTCAAAACTAAACGAGTGGTGCCAAACCGAGCACAGTTGTCTACTAGAGCCGAGTAAATTCAAAATAATCGTAACACACCCGAATCTGACGCTTCATTTAAATTCACTCTTCAGCAAAGCACGCCTAAAGAAGCTATCACTTCAAAAAATATTTTCAGTTAGAATAATAATATATAATGCGGTATCTGAGCAGTAACTGTGTTTACTATCTAACCTAACTAAGCAATTATTTAAGAAAGGTTTTAAATACTTTTACGAACGTTGTTTAAAATCTTGAAAATATTGAATTTCTAGTTAAATGAAATTGAAAGGGAATGAAATATAAATAGTAAATTTTCCCTCGCAAGCAATTACTGAAAAAAAAAATATCGAGTTTCCTTTATCAAAACTCATACGAGTATTTTAACTCAAATATCTTGAGAGTTTACTAATGTCACACACTAGATTGTACTAAAAAGCTACTGAGTCATTTTGAGCCGTGGTGATACGACGATTCAAACACCTGAGCTGTATATAACCTCACTCTCCAAACTTCCACACAACACCTAGTGAGTACTTTGACATCTCAAGATTTAACGTGTGTCACCTATTCTACGAGGTATACCGAATGTCTCTTAGGATTTCGGAATCCCCACTCGACAACAGTTGATACAAGTTTGTGATCTTCAGCATTTGACTTATGTGGCTACAGTTTTAAAATAGCAAATGTATAGTGCAAAACTATATTGATTATTTTAGCTTATTCATTTCCATTTTCTTAAAAATATAATTTTTTTTAGAATAAAACATATGCAAGTGCTCAGAAAAGAATGAAATAAGATATGATCTTTAGATTATGCGGCCGTTAAAAAAATAACTGAAAAAGAATTCACTGTTTTACGAGAAGTTCAAAAAGCTATTTTTCTAAACTAATGGGCATTTCAACATCATCCGATATCTGTAAGACCTGAAGCTATATTCACATTTTTGTTTTTTTTTTCCTTCCTGAATCCGCGCAAGGCACTGTTTTAGTTCTTTCTCTTCCTGTAGAAATGATTCTCTCATTTTTAACTTGCCTTCAGCCAAAAAGGTCTTGTATCTCGGAATAAAGTATTGGTACGCTTTTGTAAGTTTTTGTCGGGCTTGGATTTTTTCTTTTTAGTTTAATGAAAACTTTGCTTCTCACTTTTTTAAGCGTACCATTTTTTTATCGTTTTTTAATCAACTGGGTATATTAGATTATAGGAAAACAAAGATCATATAAGCTGATGCCTGTTAAAACAGTTCTATAAATGTTTTTACTAAAGTAACACAAAAGTAAGGCAAGTACTCAATATTAACTATTATTATTCTTCTTTTTTTTGCACAAAAAATTTACAAATCACTGTATAACTACAGTAACCGAGTAAACGCGAAATCTCGACAGATGATATTTCCGTCGACTCGTGGCTATATTCCAAGCGCCATTAAGGAAATGTTGTGAAAGCGGGGTAATAAATGTTAAATATGTAAAACAAGTATGTCAAACTCAAAGGCTAACTTTGGTGACACAAACATGGCTTAAAGTATAAGTTGGGTAGCAAAAAAAATTATTATTCATAGAAACGTTAGTTTTTTTTTTTTCAAATAATATATTGTAACTGTGGTTCTCGAACCCCTGGAGTACCCCAGAACTTTCCCAGGGGGTCTGTGAAGGTCTCTTATTTAATGTTAATATTTTCGTCTTTTACATTATTTGAAATGTCCCGTTCGAAAAATGAAAGATGTGTCATTCTAGACTAGATCATTAAATTGCTCTCAATTAAAAAAACCTACTATAATAGGTATATATTGTACCATATGTATATAGTATGTGTATATATGTATACTATAATATTAATTAACTCGGTTTTTCTTAATTGCTTACAACTACATAGCCATTACTAGAAAGAAACATTATCAAAAAATATATAGTAGAAACACATGTGCAAAGATTAAGAACTTAAATAATTGCGTGCCAATAGGATAAAGATTGCATTTAAATCACTCAGCCATACATTGAAAGTCAGGGTGATGGGGGAGTTTTCGAGATGTCAGGTTGGTACATGAAGGGAGGGAGGCAAGGCGTTCGAAAGTTTAAGAGCCGCTGCATTATAACAAATACATATAAAAGAACAAGCAAAATTTAATGTTTACGTCATGACACTTGACATTTTCTCTGTTACTATGTTTCCCATTTCTGGAGAAGTTTTGATATTTTATATATATATATATATATATATATATATATATATATATATATATATATATATATATAAGAAATATGTATTATTTATCAAAAACAAGAAATAATAGATAAAGAACATAACAAGAAATTACGTAATAAAAATATGAACAAAATTATAGAGAAATAAAAGAACTACAAAAAAGAAGAACCTAGCGAGTCAGAAAGCAATTTCGGACTTAGGACCGAATAAGTGGGGTTAAACTAGTTTGAAGGCGCCAACCTTCCCCCTTTGCAACTCGGTAGGAAAACCAAATAAAATAAACAAAACTTCAGAGAAAGTATAACTCAGAGAGCATGATAAAACCAATCACTACTATTATGTAACAAACTCTCCAAAACTCTTAATGCAGAAAAATCACAAAATAAATATGTAAGAAAAGTAGAAAAATACTAGAACAATTACATAAGAAAAGTATCTTTCAAAAAATAATTTAACAAAATTTCTTTACTCACAAAGCTTTTACGAAGAGAAACAAGCATCTTGCCATTAATGAAAGTCAATTATTCACCAAGTTAAAAAATTCGAAAAAACATAAACACATCTTTTGAGCTGACTTTTAAACCAGCCAGCAAATACAAGTATAGAATGACGACAATCAAATATGGTAAAATTTGAATTGGTTGATTGTCAAAAATGTAAATTTGCTAGGCTCTAAATTGGTTGGTTGTCAAAAATGTGTAAGATGTTTAAGATGTGTGTGGAAAAAATGTAAACTGTGATATGAGTGTTATGATATAATCTTCACAGCAAGACCACTAACATGCTGACTTTGAAAACCTATTGTTTTGTGGTGGATTTGGAATTCGAAGTAGCAAGACGGTTAATGTATTTGTGATGAATATAAGATCTCAAGAAATTAAAAGGGTATTCATGATCTAAACAACATTGAAATTTTTTTTTATATTATTGTATTTATCTATTTTGTGGGTAGTTAAGTTATCCTTTCTAAATAAAAAATTCAAAATTATATTTCTGTAAATTGATATATGAAAATTACTGTTCCATACGGGAATTTTAATTATATGGAACTTAAACGAATCTCTTTTGTCAAAAATGTTACTGACAAATATATATATATATATATATATATATATATATATATATATATATATATATTATTGTGGGCCGATATACTAGCCCGGCCACGAGTTTGACACCCCTGATGTAGAGGCTCATCGTCTTTTCGTAGGTGCGGAAGTGTTAATAGTAAGGTGTAAGCCCCCTCCTCATCATCCGACTGAGGTTCAAAATTTTGAGATTCAACGCCAATAGATCTGGTGTTGTTTCAGAGGTAGTATAATAATAATAATAAAAAAAACTAAGATCATACACCTAAAGTAAAAGCGAGGACATGAAAAATATGTATAGTTGGGTACTAGCAATATTATCGCCAATTATAAAAAATCGCATATGTGATAGGCATCATCAATGATACGAATAAGAAATACAACGTTGTGGTAAGATTAACTCATAAGTGCATCGATATGTATTAAAATTATATTTTTAAAAATTATAAAGGAAAAAACACAATAAAATGTTTATTTAAAACTCCATTTTCAATAACATTCAATTTAAAAAAATGCATTTTTGCATATAAAAAAGATAACGATTAATTTTTCAAGCAATGATTATAATCATAAATCTGAACAATTGTTAAAAGAATCACTAGCTTTCATTTAATATGTTCACCTATACTGATACATATGTAAAATGATTAATTTAAACGTTTAAAAAAATAGGTTTTTTTTACAATAAGTACAATTGCGGTATTCTGTTGCTAATGTAATTCTAGTAATATAAAAAAAATAATTTTTTATCGAATCATGATGATTATTATTTTCAGTGATTTAACATACTGTAATACTGGAATAAAAGAGTTTGCAAAGCCCATTCAAAATACTATTGAAGAAATATTATATATAATCAGTACGTTATACACATCTTTTCTATATTTTAAAAATTAAATATTAATCATTATTGCTAAATCATTGATTAAAATGAATATTGCTAAATAGGTTTTTTTTCTTTTCATATTTCCAAAATACGCGCAAGATTAAAAAGGATGCGATTAAAATAATATTTTTGTGTGGGTGCTCAATGCAAATCCAGTTTTGCTTGCTTTCGAAATAATCAAAATAATATTTGCATTTATTTTACTAAATTACTAGTTTTTTTTTTGAAAAAATCTGATAGTTTAATCTTTATTAGAGAGAAATAAACTTTTCAGATTAAATATTTTCGTGCGATTTTTATTTTGTAGTTTTAAAATGCTTTCTAAAATTCATAAGACTAAAAAAAATTCAAATCTTCAATATATAGTATGAAAGTTACAACTCGAAAATAATATTGTATTTTTATGTATGTAACAATTATATAAGAATCTCATATACTTCAGACAAGATAAGTGTACAGAAATAACATCTAAGCGCTGAATAGTAAATGCATTTGTTTTGTTTTTTTATTTATCAAATGAATATAAAATTTCGACAAACAGTTTTCTTAATATTACTTACTCTTAAATAAGGCACATTATAGCTGAACACTCTCAAAAACTAAAATCCATCGTTAAAAATTCAGATATTTAAAATGCATTAATTACAAATTTAAAATGAAAAAATGGCGATGTTCGAAATAAATTTTTGATGGACATAGGAAAGAGAGAGTAAAAAAGTTAAAAGCTTCGGCTTATAAAATCTTGACACTTGTCGTTGATAATGGACCGTAATTGGACATCTGAAACAAAGAAAGCTTGAAAAGCCATATTTTAAAGTCAATAATGCCAGAATATCACACTGCAGTGTTTCCAACTAATTTAATGATATTAATAGGTAGCAAGAAGAGAGATGCAAAATAATAAATTTTTAATATTTATCTCCCAAACAATGAAGAGAAGCAAGGAAAAAAGGAATTGATGCTAGTTTTAATGTATAATCTATTGATTATTCCTTCCTTAGGAAATAAAATTTCTTTTAATAACGTTATGTATAAAAGCATTAAATTATTCTTTTTCTAATGTAGGGGCATATGATATAAATTTCAAAGCTATTAATTAAATTAACTTTCATTAAAGCATTGTTGTTGCCATATGCCATTAAAATGATAGTTTAAGGCAACTATCTTTAGTGTATTCTTAAAAATATTAGATTAAGAGAAAAAGCCTGTTTAATTGATGTCTGTGAAATATATGCTTAAGAATGCTGGAACTAAAATCTTATATAAATGCTTGGTTTATATTATGAAATGCAAAATATATATTGTCATTCTGGTAAATGAAATCACATTACCTTGAAGTATTGATTTTAATAATAATACACGGTTTACTCAAAAGAGAAATAGGTACTTTAATTTAATAAAGACTGCGAATAACAATAATTCTATATAAAGAGAGATTTCAGTAAAACAATACAGCTCTATAAGGAATTGTATATCAAAGCTTTTTTTTTCTGTTCATATAGAATTTTAGCCTTACATTATACCGGATATGCCAAATTCTAGTAATGACATAACTATTATGGTATTCATAAGATATATTGATTATCTGAAATGCCACTCGTTTGAAATAATCCGAAATATGTATATGTAAAACAGTCGGAAGTCTATTACAATGCATGGAATTCCAATGTATCTTATACCAGGTTAATTGTGTTTTAACTGATATCTTACAACAATCTTATAAGTTTTTTTGTATAGTATCGTGGAAATAATTTGAAAAAAAGACAGAATTTGTATGGATTATTAATATAGCATTGTGTATACATACTAATAGGATCCTTAATTATTTTTACTGTTTCATTATTCTAAATTAAACACTTTTAAAGTTTATATAAGTCCCACTTATATAGCCAATCAACATGCTAATATGTATATAAATGTTATAAAAATGGTATCCATTTTCTGCTTTTGCTTTTAGCTTTGATTTTCTACGAGCAGGAATTTTTATAAAGACTAACAAACTCTTAATATAAAATTGAAACTGCTGTTGAAGAAACCATCAGCGAAAAAAATTATAAATCTAATAATCTAAATAAGGCTTAAATAACTACTTACGATAAAAGCTACTATACTTGCGATTTAATGATAAGTATTTTCAAAATTTATCTCTCTTGACTAAGAGCTTCCAGTTTAAATTAATTATATCAGCTAAGCCTATAACAGTCGGAACTGATTTATGATATTTGTAAAAACAGGAGCCATTATTATTTTTGCGCTTGAGGAGTTCAGCTGTTACGCTATCTCCGAATATCACTCTCGAAATCTCCCGAATAAAATTAATGAAAAAAGAAACCATCTTAGATGTCTTGCATATCTACATCCACATCCGATACCCAGCCAATCAAAAGAAAATCTATTTCCCTCGTGCTGCAACCTCCACGGTCTGCTTGGTCCAAAATCCCATCCCATAAAGTCATTAAGAGTTCCATCTGACATTGATAAATGAACACAGCTCTCGGCTGGAGCACGGTCAGGGAAAAGCGATTGAGTGCTGACAAGAACGGAGTAAAACTTCCTGGATATCGGAACCACCTTTTAAAGACTTGGAGGAAGGCTAAGAAGTTTTAATGACTCGATCCGCGCTCAGAAACGCGCAAGAACAAGCGTACAAGATGCTTTGTGTGATCCTCTCAATATGCAAATGATGAACTTCGGCTTTGAATTAACCTAAGGAAGTTATTAAGATTTACAACAGAAGTATCTAGGAAACATATTGATCGGATTTTGGGAATTGTTTTAGTTGTTTCGGAAAAATTGTGATAGCTTAGGAGTAGTTTTAGTTTTCTTTGTGAACAGCATATATATGTTAATTCAGATTAATTGAATTAGAAGCATTTGATTGGTTTATTTAAGAGTGCAAAGAAGGTTAAATTGTTCGGCTGTTGATGGGAAATATCGTGCAATGAGGCAAACTTTGCTAAAATATAAAATATTTGTCTGTGCTACTCGTTAATATAAACTTTAATCAATAAAAAACGTGTCTCTAAAACATATGCATTTCTGACAGGAATCAGATTTAGATCTGTGCTTTAGTGTTTCATAAAAATTGCAATTTTAGTCTGTTGTGGGATTCAATCAATTCCTTATACTCTAGTTCACTCTCTCCAAATATATATATTTATACTATTATATATATATATATATATATATATATATATATATATATACATCTTGTTTAAATTTTCAACATTAATAAAATACTTTCTAGTCATCCATTCAAGTTCAAATACATTTTTTAAACTTGTAGTGGATGACACTTGATAATAATACAGTTTTTTCGAATATTAATTCATTCATTAAATTGAAAAATGAATTGATAGTAATAAACAAAAATAACAGTCCAACAGCATATATAGAAAGGAAAAAAAACGTTCATTATGTCCTTCATGGCCTAATTTCTGAGAGAATATGATTTCTTTTTTAGTATACTATTTTATTATAATAATTAAATTTAATTAATGATTAATCTGTGACAAACAAAAAAATAGTCCAGCACCCTATATTGAAAAGAAATGGAAAACTGCAAGAAAAATCGTTTTCTATTTTGTCACTTAATATTGTGATTATGTCATATGTATACTCATATTTATATTGTGATTTTTTGATAAAAAGTAACTAAAATAAATTTTTTCTTTGTTGACCTAAGTAGGAATTGACTTTTCTTATATTACTGGTTTTTATAGGTGTATATAAAAACACTTAGTTTGTTCTTTTAAGAAAACGAAATACTCATTTGAGGCATTGAAAATGGAAAATACCATTATGATATGACCCCATGTATTATTATTTATAAACCTCTTTTTTAAATATTTGTGCGTAGAGAGTAAACTGCAACAATTACGAGGTTCCTAAGTAATACTGTATGAAATTTGGTGTGTTTTTTGGATAAATATAAAGAACTGAGTCGTTATATGATATATTTTTTTTAAAAAAAAAATAGCATTATGCTTGCAAGTCTGCATTAAATTGTGATTGTACTAATCAGCAATTTATTATATCCATTTATATTAATTTTATATGACCTTTTATTATAAAAACTATATTAATCCTTGTACATAGCTTTAAAGAAAATTTATGAATAAAGCTTGATGATCAGTCAAACACAGAAGCTAAAAGGATTTTAAGATGATCGGATAACAATAATCCTTAGCACCAGGAATGGTGTAGTTTAAATGATAATTTATGGAAGTACATTACTCTAAGAATGTGATTTAAAAATCCGTGCATTTTGAATAAAAAATAATGTTGTATTAAAATCTTAAAATTCAGAGAAACAATTTTTAAGTCTATAATAATTTATTTAAATTGATTTAACAAAGGATATATCTTATTCTTTTAGTCTCATGTTTTAATTTTAAGCAAATTTTAACGTATTGAAGAAATTATAAATATTAAGATTAAAATATAGAGACAGATTAATGTTTTTTTTTTTTTTCAGAATTGCTGAAGATTAAAATTTATCTCTTTCTAAAGAAGGAATTTTAGCCAAGGAAAATTTAAATCTTACTTGCTGGATCGTGAATTAATAGCCGTGTTAGTAATTTTCTGATGGATATTAGTTCCTAGGTTTCTAAATGGTCTTCTTATATTTTACCTTCACAATCCATCAACTTTAATAGCACTCTATGTAAAAAATAAATTAAAAACATTTTTTTTTTGCTCTCAACTTTTTGAAAGAAAAAAAAATTAACCCGATATACGATATACTCGTATTTTCCAGTGTATTTTTGAAAATGTATATGTCTTCTTTTATTGAAATTCCATTGATCTTTTCATCATTAATCTCTGTAAATTCATTTAAACGGTCTCTTAAATAAATGATACGGTCTAATGGATTGCTAGTAGATATTCAAAATTCATCTCAATAAATTAATTTAAATAGCTCTCTCTCTTGTTTTGTTTTTTATTTATTCAAAAATATTCAAAGCCGTCACTTCATTCTTACTTATGACTTTCAATCGCCATGTAATAAATTTATCATGCACCAGGTTATACAGATGCCAGTCAATACATTTTCATTATTTTAAAGAAAAATTCACCGTTTCCTGGATAAAGTTAAAAAACCTTAAGTTTTATCTTTAAAATTATCAAAAGTCTTAAAATTGTACCTTTAGTCCGAAAGTGTTCGTGCGCTGTACAGAAAATTACGAAAGCTTAAATTATATGAAAACTGTTCATTTGTTACCAATGGCCTTCTCAGTATCCTCCTATATGACAATCTTTATGGGATCTAAAATGTATTTATCACATTTCTCTCTTTTCTGAAATTGGAAAACGCCTTTTCAATGTTAAGATACTTGGGGGGGGGGACTGAGTTCCCCACACAACTAATTTTGTTCCAAAAATTTTTTTTTATGAACTGGGGCTGCATTTTACCCCTGTAAACAGCTTAGTGATTTTGTTGGCAGTGTTGTACGTCTCATTATGGTTTATAAATGTAAATGAACAAAATATAAAAAAAAATCTGTAGCAGGCAGAAATACAGAATAAATATACTTGCGACTCTATTGGATAAAGTTGAAACTGATCAAGTAAGGGAAGAACCTGATGGAATAATGGATATTAATCATGATAATGAAAGTAAGTTTCGGAAGAGCTATGAACATGAAACGTTTGAGTTCAAAGGTAAATTATTAAATGCTACCTAAAAACCTCCATCAAGAAAGATCTGAAGCCACAAGTGCATCACAGGAGACACTGTACTCTGTCAAAAAGACACAAGCAAGCAAAAGTTCCACATGCTATATGTCAATAACAAAAATGAGAATATAAGTATAATAACGTGAATAGATGAAATTTGAGAGTTATCACTGCAATTAGCATTGCTGTAAAGTTAGTGAAAAATGTCAGTGGTTTGTGTCCTTGATTGAAATCACGCACACTCGAAACATTTTACTCGTAGTTTACTTTGACTGGATTTTTTCTCAAATTATCAAATAAAAATTTTAAAGTCCTTACTGGTATGTAAGTATACTTTCTCTTAGTTAATTTATCTACTGGAATTACGATTCTTACCACGTGCAATAAAAATATTATAAAAAAATGATTTTCTGCGACTGTGTAACCTCGTGCGATCACTAACGTTAGTATCGAGAGAGTGTGCGTTTTTTCACGAATTAAAATTTTATGGTGGTTACTGTACTCTAGTGATCATAACCACGAACTTGTATTCACCGTTGCTTCTGTCGACTTAGGTCTTGAATCTTGGTGCCCCAGAAGCCCAGAGGGAAAGCTGATGCATGTTAAACCTTTTCAAACTGTAAGTCTTCACAACAGTGTGTTGTGGGCAATTGTCCTCGTCACTTGATCTAAATTCAAAATTACGAGGTACGTTGTGTTAAAAGCCTTCGCGTAGGTTGGAAGATCGAGAAATAAACACTGAAATCAATTAACATATTTTGTTTATCCCATATCCCTTTGAAAATGATTGAAAATTGAGAAACATTTCTTTATTCTCAGTTGAGGTTAGAAATTTTCTAAATTAAAATACAACTAGAAAGAGGAAAAATAAAAACTGTTTTCTGGTTTGCTTAGTAAAATGTTTCTCAGAAACAATTGATATAATAAAAATACGTATTTTCAAACTTTTAAAAGAGTTCTTGTGCAAGAACAAAACAATGTAAAAATGCTTTTTGAAAATATTATCGGAAAGCCAATTTAAAATTAATAAGATAATATAAACCAATAATAATAATAATAATAAAAACTCTGGTATCAAATCATTTATTGAAATTTAAAAGAATACGCAAATGATACACAATTATATTTAAAAAAAATAATGTTTTTTAGGAATGTGAAGCTTTCAGATATAGTATTTTGCATTTATTTTTAGTGTGAACTTATATTTTGAAAAAATAGGAATTTTATATAAAAATAATTGTAATATATATATATATATATAACACTATTGCAATAAAGGCATTTTTGGTCTGAATCTCATTCGCTCTGAACATTGTCGAAATACCAATTTTGTTCTTAAGCAAATGTTAATAAGCGTAATTGAGCTCCATGGATTGGATAATAATCATGTCATTCCATTGGCAATATTTCGCAAAACTGCGCCAAAAGTTATTACCAGTCGATTCTAAATCTTCCCAATGTCTTTCCGTTCACCATTTTGAATGAATGTTAATGTTCAAACAAACGACCTTACCGTCTTGTGATGACTCCATTTGTCCCGAAACTGCAGAAGGTGGAATTCTGGAATTTAATGAAGCTTGAAGAATAGAAATTGTCACGCCTCGCCCCAAAAAGAGCTCACCGACATAGATTTATGGCTTGACATAGCTGTAATGAAAAGTGGGGTTCTGTTCCATTTTACTTTTCACGAGTCTTTTCTCTTTCTATATCCGTCGTCATTTTTTTCGCTTTCATTGTATATTTCATCAAGAGTCGGGGAAACACCAGCGTTGAATAATCTAGGAGAAAAAAAAATCAAGAAATGGCTCAGAACTGATTGTTAGGACTTTCTTTTGCCAGATTAAATTGTCGCGCATGATTTAAAGTTGGGAAGTTTTCGTAGAATTGCTATCTAAATATAAATCTTTGTAATATCCAAGCGCCATAAGAAACATTAAATGGGCACCAACTAAATTAAAGATTCTGGGTAAGATTGAAAAACTCTAAAAATTATCATTTTAGAAATGGATTCATAACTTAAATTTCATTTTAGAAATAGACGTGTAGTTTTTCAAAAAAAAATATTTCAATTAAAAACCCATATTTATTTAGTTTTTGTAACTTAGTTGAAATTATTAAAATAGGCTGTAATCTTGAATTATATTGTGTTAAAGTTTTGTATTTATCAGGCTAGGATCAAATAAAATGCGCAAAATTAAAATTTGTAATTATTTATTCAAGAAATATTCAACCAAGCATAATTTAAAGTTCTATCTTTTAAGCTACATTTTCAAATAATTTTTTTTTTTTGAAATTTGAAAAAGAATAAATTTCTAACAGAAATATTTTTTTTAGCTTAAGATATTTTATTTTCTACAAAAAGAACAGTTTTAGTTATACGTAATTGTACAATTTTAACTCAAATTCATACTTTGTTTTTCAATTTTTTTTTCCATAAAAATATTACATTCTTTACAAAACGTTATTTTCAAAATGTTGCTTTTACTTATATTTTGATTTCAATAACAACATGGATATGGTTGGCTATTTGAATTGTTTCCAATTACATACAATTATATAGAATTTTAAAAATCTTAATATATAGACTTATGCATACTTCATAAGGTAATGAGTGGCCTTATACAATGGATTATAAGTAAAACATTTTTGTACAGTTAATTCTTAACATACGAGTAATTAATGTAGTTACACTTTCAAAAATAAATTAAAAATAAACAAAGGTTTTCTTTTATGGTTTCATACGTGCCACAATGAAAAACGTTTAACTCGTTTCTGATTAAAAAAATACAAACTAAATGAAGGAATATCACGTTTTGAAACATTCTCGTTTCAGAATGGATGCACCACAAAAAAAAGTACAAGTTGTAGCCTGGTTTATCGAATTTAAATCTGGAACACATGTGCAATTTAAATGGGGTACCAGTGTACTAGAGCACGGAAGTGAGAAAAAGTTTCCTGGGCGATGGATGGAAAGAGGAATTCCAATACCGTAGCCACCTAGATCTATAGCCATAACAGCTTTGAACCTATTTTTGTAAGGATAAATGATAAACATTTCTTACCAATCTTCAGTTTGTAACACTAATGAAATGAAAAGTTGAAATACAGTGGCCATTCAGAATGTTGATTCTGCAATGCTTCCTATGGCGTCTCTAGAAATCTCGTTTAGACTCGATATTTTGAGTGCAATTATCAGTGTGCACATTGAAATCGATCAAAATACACTGTAAAAAAAACGTTAGTGCTTTACATAAAATATCGTTAAAGGATATTTTTGAATTCCTTTTTGAAAGTGTAGTCATACACTTTCCAAAACCTGGTATAAAATTATTATAATAGCCATATTTTTATTTCAACTAATTTTGAATACATAAAAAGTAGAGAGTTATCCTTTCTTTCTATCTAAATACTAACACTTTTAATATAAAATGTAAAACTACTATTATGTTGGGAAACAGAAATATGTAATACATTACTGAGAGCTCTTACAATGAAATTTATTTGAACACATAACTTCGATTTGCATAATATTTATTTTACTTTCTCGTTAAAAAACTATGAATTACGAAATAAATTAATACAACATTTGAAACGCATACATTAATTAACTGTTTTTTTTTTTTTTTTTACTTAAAATTATAACTTGGTATATCTGTTTTTTACGTCGCATTTCTATTTACCATTGAAAACCGATGTTATTCTTTAACTGACTTGTATCTTAATTCAATTATGTTTATATGATAGAATAAATATATAATCTTTCTAGTTATTTTTTCAAGTCCAAAATACTCGTACCCAAACAAACCATTTTTCTGCTTTCATTACACATGCGTGCTTAATACAGGAATACATGTAAAGGGTGTTTTTTTGAGAGGTATAGAACTTTAAATTGCAATAAAACAACGATGTATAATTCGATTGACATGAATTTTTTTATTCGAAAGATAATCTTGTGCATTACATTTTAAATATGATTTCTTGCATAGGACTGCCACGGCTGGCTCGGATGTAGTCCAATCCGGACGTCCAATTTTCGATGACTTTTTCCAACATTTGTGGCCGTATATCGGCAATAACACGGCGAATGTTGTCTTCCAAATGGTCAAGCGTTTGTTGCTTATCCTCCTAGACCAATGACTTAACATAGCCCCACAGAAAATAGTCTAGCGGTGTTAAATCACAAGATCTTGGAGGCCAATTCACAGGTCCAAAACGTGAAATTACGCGGGCACCAAACGTGTCTTTCAATAAATCGATTGTGGCACGAGCTGTGTGACATGTTGCGCCGTCTTGTTGGAACCACAGCTCCTGGACATCATGATTGTACAATTCAGGAATGAAAAAAATAGTAATCATGGCTCTATACCGATTACCATTGACTGTAACGTTGTGGCCTGCATCGTTTTTGAAGAAGTACGGACCAATGATTCCTCCAGCCCATAAAGCGCACCAAACAGTCAGTTTTTCTGGATGTAACGGTGTTTCGACATACACTTGTGGATTAGCTTCACTCAAAATGCGGCAGTTTTTTTTGTTGACGTATCCATTCAATCAGAAGTGCGTTTCATCGCTAAACAAAATTCGCTTATGAAAAGCGACCGTTATTTTCGAAATAAAATTGCACAATTTGAAAGCGTTGTTCAGGCGTGAGTCTATTTATGATGAATTGCCAAACCAAACTGAGAATAAATCACTTGACAGCTGTTAAATCGGTCACCATCTTGGAAAGTAATGCCAACTTAAACTTCCATACCTGTAAAAAAACACTCTGTATTATTATGAGTTTTTTATAAGACTATTTACTGTGGTAAATTTCAACTTGTGCTATCTTGGACATTCGGAGATTTTGTAAGCGGAGTCTATTCTTACCAAGTGTTAAGCTCAATATCTGCTTCTCACACATTTGGCCGCCCACCAGGTCCGGTTCTACCAGTTTTGCTGCCCCGGACAAAAATGAAAAAAATGCCGCCCCTCTCTTATCTAAAGCAAAAATTGCTAATTAAAAAATAAAAACTGCTCACATAGATACACACCTATAAAACTTTTTAATAAATCTTGCGATCGAAAAAGGCAGCATAACAATATTATATATGTATAATCTTTAGTAAAATAAAAATAATTCGAAATTAAGGACATAATTGCATGTTATTCATTCAAACGAGTAGGAATCGCCCATTTCTACATACCACCAATTTCTTCTAAAAAGAGCCTACTGATGGTGGGGATCACAAACATTTACTTTATCTTATACTAACTACATTCAAGACTAAAATAAAACATCTCATGTGTCTCTGTATCTAATGATGGGAGGCCAGAACTTCCTAATTTAGAATTAGCCCCTGATATGGCTTAGAATTTGTTTACGAGTCCCCGGACCGGATATGGTTAAATTCCTTTTTGGTGAGGTGCGTCAAGAAAGATTCCCGCGTTAAGGAAGTTCACTAAACCCATAAATTGTGAGGTGGTGTAACACTTCGCTGGCCTCTGGACCAATCAGAGACAATTAAAGTAGACAATACAAAGAGTCCGCTCTAGAATTTTTGTGTGAAAAGTCGTAAAATAAAACGGGACGCACCTGGATTTTACACAGAGAGAGAAAGAGAGCCGATTCCAGAGCTGCAGACAATCACGAAAATACTCCGGAGACTCCGGGCATCAACCACGTCCATCCCTTGCACTTCCCTCTCTCAAGCTAAGTTAAATTTTGATCTTGTAGTAAAGTAAATTTCCATATACTTGTGCTTAAAATAAATTTGATAATGTTTAAAAACTATACGATCAGTGTATGATTTAGTCTGAGGTGAGTGTTTTAATTTTAGAATTAGTTAACTTAATTAATTGTCATGATGCGATGGGAAATTAGGAATCTGGGTTCAAAGTTTTAGAAATTAAATAAGTTTAAAATAGCGTCGCATCACTAAGAAAAACTCTTATTGCCCTTATACCCTTTTGAATAGTTGATACCGGACGTCTTATGGGTGAAAAACATGTCCTTTGTGACATACTCCGAGATGGAGAGAAAATTACTAATGAAATATATGTACTTTTCTAATTTTGTGAATGAACATATACTCCTGCTTAAGTTTAAGGTTCAATATGATAGAAAACTGACATCGCACATGCAGAATACAAAATAAGGAAGTAACATACAATAAATGAAATATCAAATTCACACCCAATAGTATTTTAGAAAATACATCAAATTTTTTGGTATAAAAAATGTGTTTTTCAAATTTATTCCAAATACCGCTCTTAGAATTGGGCGCCTTGAGCAGGGCTCCGGTTTTTCCGGCCCTAAAACCGCTTCTATGGAGATCCTTAACCCTGCCTATTTCATTAACACTGTCTTCACTTAGTGTTAAAGATTAAGACCCGATTTTTGGACATTTTTTTCGGATATAAAAAAAGGAAAAATTATAATATCAAATTCTGGCGTCACTGTCCTTTAGAGAGCTGTAATTTTTGTCATATTTTCCATTTTTAACCAAGCCGATCCATTATTTCTAGAATAAAATATGTTTCGTGTTTTTCCTCCCATACCTTAATCTAATACGAGCTATCCCTTCACGTATTAAAATGGGGGGAAAACGTATCCATTGATTTTTTTGAAATTTTTTAAAACACTGTATTGTGTTAACAAAAGTATGATTTATAATATTGCAAATTTCCATGAAAATGTGCTTCGCGTTTATTTCAAGCTCTTGCACTTTTACCGAAGACATTGTTTTATTAATTTCGCTTTAGTTGATTTGCTTCTATTCATTGTTGAAATTCACACTGAAGATTAATGGGCGATTTCGTATCATGAAACCAAAGCACACGTTGAGTTTTTTTTTCTTGAATCCACGCCATTTAGGAAAGAAATTATCTTTTTACAAATGTTCTCCCGACTCACTCTTGAAAAGAGCATTCGTGTCATATATGGCACAATAAAACTTATAAAACTGACGTATCCAATGATATAAAGGTTACGTTATAAAATAAATAATGGCTATTTTGTAACGAGTTTTTATAATCAGGGCAAGGCTTTTGGTTCGCGCTAAACATAAATATCTTCGTCTTGAATTATAAGCGAACAACAAATTGAAAATCAGTGAATTAAAGTAAATCTGCTTTGATAGGGGTAAAAAAGCTGTCGGAACTGATACAACATGTACAATAGTATGCGCAATAAGAATTGTTTCCAATTTTTTATAATTATACGCAATGGAATTTTAAATGTTTGTATTTTTCATATGTTCCGCTTTAAAGAACATAATTCTGAAACATAAATATAACTTACATCAATATGATTGGTGTATAAAATCGAAACAAACTCTAAACTAAAAAAATATATATATATATATATTTTATTTAAAAAAAGATTATAAATCCTTTTATTTAAATCAAACCAGGTAGTGAATACTTTAAAATGATGTTCTTGAAAATAAATTTTCTTATATATCATTGTAGTAAAAGTATACTTTATAGTTCTCAACGAATTTCTAAAAAAATAATTTAATAAACGTATTGAATTAAGAGAATTACAATAAACTTTAATGAAAAGTATAGTATTTATATAAAATCTTAATAAATATTATTGTGAAGAAAGAGTTATGCATTTAATAAATTTTAAATATTAGCAATTATTTCATAAGGACTTTGATTATAGAAAAATAAATCCAAAATACATTTTCTGTTACTCTTTTACATATTTATTATTTATCTAAAATATTTTCGTGAATGAATACCCAGAAATGATAAAATTTGATTCATACATCTCCAATAAATCGGTCACTTGCAGGAATTTAGAACGAAAAAATTCTAGGCAAGAATATGTGTTGCTTGCTTCAATACATCCGACCAAAGGGATATTTGTAAGAGAATGCGAGCAAGCTGGGAAAAACATCAATTCTTGTATTTGGACATATCCCTCAGACAATTACGATCATAAATATGAATCATCAGTTCGATTTATTCAGAATCTATATATGTAAAAACTTTAAATTGATTTACTGAATGTAAAACCTTAAGAATACCAGGTGAGAGTCAGGTACTTCTTTCGTTTCTACATCTTACAACAGCAATTTTCGATACAATCTGTCGCTGGAGTTTCTCCAGGCACTTTCGCAAAGGACACGTTTCACAACATAATATGGACAGGGAAAGAAAAGATAAATGGTTTTCTGTATACTACACAGTAATATTGCTGACTTGGACGAAAACCACTCAGTTCTCTAACACTGATACCAGAAACGGAAATTACTACTTCAAATACAATCGAAGCGGATGCTGAGATGGTTGTATTTCAGGAGCATCACAAAGACTATATCTACAATCTTTGGAGCTATTGAATAAAAGAAAGACATGGGGAGAGAGAAAGAGAGAAGGACCGTCAGTTCAATTTGATGTTGAAATGTAAGAGACATAGCATTTTATTGGCTACAGAAATAAAATAATAACATAGCATACATTAAAAGTGGAGCAATGTTTTTTTTTTTTTTTTTTTTTTTTTGACAAATGAATTGCAGCAGTCAAATCTTTTACAGAAGCAAATAATCGAAAAATAATTTAGGAATTTTAACATGGATTTTTATTAGTGTAATGAAAGTTTCAATCTCAAGAGCAAAAAGAAAATTGATTTTACTTTTCGAAATGATCTTACATTTTCTTAATCTTTTAAATATATTTATGGATATAATATGTAGTTTTTTCGTTGCAAATAACAAGATAAATTCGTTTTGAGGTTTTAACTGTATGATTCTCATAAGCGTTTGGAGGAACATAAAAAATATTACAAATTACATATTTAATTTAAATTTCTTCTTAAATTTAACAATTCAAAATGGTGATCTGTACTTGAAATTATATTTAATAAATTTATGCTGTAACAAGGTATATATAGCTAACGAATTACGATGCAAATATAGATATCTCATCCAATATAAAATGTTTCTTAAATGTAAAATTGACATTCTTAGCGTTTTAAGAGGTAATTTTTTTTTAATAAGAAAATTGGAACGAATATTTTCAAAGGTTGTTTTTTAAATTAACATTTAAAGCACCCAACTCTTTTTTTACGCGGTAGATGCGTTCCTTAGAAATTCATGTTAAAAAGTTCATGCGACATGTGTTCAATTTCGGAGTATGTGAGTTCAATGATTTTTTTAAGAAAATCTACATATTTTTCCAAAAAAAAAAAAAAAAAAAAAAAACACGAAAAAAAATAATGATGAAAAATTCATGATACAAATTTATAAATCATAAACAACCCATATTTATTACAAAAAAATAAATAAAATTAGTGTACAGTGAAAATATATTCTATAAGCCTTTTCAGAAAATAAATACTCACATTTATATTAGAAATAAAACTACTAACTAAAAGCTATGCCTCGATAATTTATAACAAGTGGGCATGTTTATTACGAACTGGATCAAAAATGCTATCACCAATAGATGAGTCAGATATGTCTAGCTCAAGGGTGTTCAACCCTAATTGGTGGTAGGCCACATAAAAATTTACTAAACTGAGGTGGGCCGCACATATCAAAATAAACAAAAGATATTCAAAATATTTTACTATCGTACAGCTTTCAAAATATATGATCAACATTCAATTATTGATATCATCAAAAAACACCAAGTTTACCTTTTACTAGATCACAATCACAACAAAGTTGAAAGTCGACCGATTGCACTTGTTGGTGGAAGAATATCTCTTACCCTACAAGGTTCTTATCTACAGTAGATTTATGCTGCCATCTGAGGTTACGTAGTATAACAACTATATCTTCACATTTTATACCTGTGTTACAGTATGTTTGCATACAATTGATTTAGATTTTCAAAATTTTTTATTTCAAATGCAAAAAAGCAATTAAGTAAAGAACAGCTTTGTAATTATTACACTGTTTGACAAAAAAGTTTTTATTCCTGCCCGATAGCCAAATATTTAGTTTCTTATTGTATGATATTAATTATTGCACCGTGATTAAATATATATCATAAAATGAAAATGTTACATAATTTCAGAAGGTTAAAATATTAAACATTTTTATTCTGCTGCCGTAATTAGCTTACATTTCTACTAGCTGGTCTGACAGTCCTGAGGCAACTCATTGAATCCATCATCGGATTCTTTCATTGCCAAATAAAACAAGAAAAATACTACTAATCTGAACTTAAAAATATAGACATAAATTATTTCTCTGACAAATAGAACTAAATACACTACTCGCTCTCAAAGAAGTTCTCGTTGAAAGAGGAATAACACACCCAAGCTCATCTGATTTCCTTCATCCATCAACATCTGTTATTACAATTGCTTGGAAGTCAAATGAAGAAAAAAATTATTTCGGTAAAAACGGCACGGGGAGAGGTGGGTCAGAACACGATATTTTCGATTCAACCGTCTGCAGTCCAAATGTCTAAAATAATATAGATAGAAATTTCAATTGGGCCGCAAAAATTCTCCAAATGAACCGCGGGTTGGGCATGCCTGGTCTAGCTCAACTATCGGATTTTATTGAAATGACGATTTTCATTCTCTATTAACGGCTTCAATAGTTTTTCTTTCTTTTTGCTCTTACATAGTGTGTTATTAGTGGCTGATGTTTTATGGTTTCTCAAGTTCCTTATGTATTTCTTGATATGCTTCTACATAAAACTTATGATTACGTTGACATACTTGTAGCAAATTCCAAGCCCTCTCGAGTTAAATTAGCTGCTATTATCTAAAGTTATTTTGTTTTCATCATTACCGACTTGTTTATTATAATAAACTGTCATGAATTCGACCAAATCATCTTTATCTAAAGAGCCTGAATACTTAAATATTTTAAAATTTGTGCTAAAAGAAAAATATTATGTAAAAAAATCCTTAAATTGGTGTACTGAGTTACTTCAAAATCGTGTTACATATACCGTGTACAAAGATTTGAATGTATATAAAAGTAAATAAGCACAATATTATTTAATCATATTTATTTTCAATGAACGAACCTGCCAAGTTTTATTTTATTTTTATTCTTGTTAAATGTTTCTAATTGCACAGGACTTAAAAAGTATAATTTGTTTTTATGAAATCTATTTTAAAGAGGAAAAAAAAAAACTAATGATCTGGAAATTTCTAAAATTAAAAGGTAATCCAAATAAAAGCTCATTTCTCTAAATAACAAAAACATGTACCAAAACAGAATACCAAATGAGTATAGAAAACCTAGTAAATCTAAATGTTAAAATATAGACAAAAAATAAAAGAAAATTATGTTTTGTCAGTTATCTTCTTTGGAGAAAATCTTTACAAGAAAATGTTTCTACTAATTTGATGAAGTGATCATAACCGAGATTTTTTTTTTTAATATTTTAAAATGCACTGTATATGTCGCTGTGGTAACTGAGCGGTTATAGTATGGAATCTGTGTTTCTGCAGTCTTAGATTCGTGTCCTGGAATTACTAAAGACGTCATATAAAGGGTCTTACCTAAATAAAGTCAGAAAATCTGTAAAATCCTCAAGTTGTCTTCGGGAAATTTAGAGTATGGAGTTTCAGGTGGGAAGCCTTACTCCTCACTTGACCATGGTTTAAAATTGCGACGTCAATCAGAGCAGGAGTGCTATTTTCCAGAGTAGGATGGGATTGTAACTCTAAACTCTCTTTTGGGTGAACTTGGTCTATATTGACAAGCCGATCCTTCGTGGCATGAAGTTAATCAGCAGTCAATCGATGAAACTAGTTTTAAATGAATTTTTAGCATTATTAATGGTATTTAAAATACAAAATTCTGCTCAATTTGTATTCGTGTTTTATTTTTTTAAAATTTAGCATTTCTTAAATAAAAATACATTATGCTATAAATTTTCTGAGAATGTTAGTTGTCAGTTCTTCATTTATTAAATTTTTCTGGGAGAAATGGATCTTTAAAGAATTTTAATAACGGTGTGAAAATGACAAAGCTTACTTTTATACAATATTAAGAATGTTTATTTAAAAAAAAGTTCAGTTAAAATGTGACAATCAACTAGCTGTTGTTGGTGTTTGGGGGTTCGAGTAAAGATCAGCCATAACAACTTCTAAACTAAAATTTATTATTTCTTTGATTTAAACCACGCAACTTAAGGTAGGAAATGCACTAAGTAACTAATTATAAGAGCAATCACAGGGCTTGAAACTACTCAAGGGGCATAGTACCTTGCGAGAACAAAAATTGTTCGTTGCCATATACATGTTACGATTCATCATAAGTTAACAAATTTTGCTAATTTTGATCTGGATTTTATATAGTATCTATAACAATGTATGAACTTTAAGAAAACTAGAGAAAATTTGTTCTTTAATAAATACAAAATTTTAAAAAAGAAGATAAATATATATACCATATTTAAAAAAAATATTACTTACCTCCAGTTCTCGCAAGATAATTTTTAAATTATACACTTTAGAATCTCAATTTTTGCATTAAATTGAAGCTAAATGTAACTTTTATTCTGTGTGTGTATATCACTTAATTGAAAAGTATCTTATATTTTTTTTAATATTTTTTAAAATTAAAAAATTCATAAAAAAATATTTTTTAAAAAAATTTCAATTTTTATACAGTTGAAAATCAAAATGTATTAAACCATAAAACATAATTATGACATACAGAATTATGATCTATGACCAGAATGTGTATGCCAACTTTTGTAGCTCTAGATTAAAAACTTTTTTTACAATCTTGCGGGGAAATGTAAAAAATTGAAACTGAGAAAATCAAGTTTAAAGATTGACATTTTAATATTTCAAATAAAACTTAATACATAACATTAAAAATGATCCTGCTTCATATGTAGGACCTTCTAGTTCTGCAAAATGCTCTTTCGTGGCTTTTTTTCTAATTCTGCTAGCCCTGCGGGCCTCTAATGTATATGATTTTGATGTAATGTCGGCATTTTTTATGCGTGCATAACTGGCCTTAAAGGCAGAGATAACAGTAAAATGTCCTATTTTAAAGCCAAGAGCTTTCATTATCTTTATACGTCCCGTCATTCCCTCATTAAACATCACTATAGCCTCATTTACTGCAATGTCTACAATATTTTTAGATGACCCACACAGAAGTTTTTGGGCAATACTTCCAAACAGTCGAGTTGAACGACTCATTAGCGTTTTGTGTTTAACCCCCCCCACACACGCATTTTTCAGGAATTTTGGTGCAGATAGTTCTGCTATTACAGGCTTTATTTCATGCATTATGGCAATTGGCACAATATTTTTATGTTTGAATAAAGAAGCACTATTCGTAGCAACTGCCTTTTGATATTTGCACCACGAAGTATCACCAATTGGGCAGAAGTGATGCATGGGTTCCTCATCATTGGGCCTATAATGACACTAAATTGCCCATATGGCCTGACGTATATTACTAATGGGGAGCTATTATTCTGTCTAATAGCATTGCCATAATAGGTGGTAGTTGTATCAATGAACTTATCAGTCAGACGATTTTTACCGCTGATACTCTTACCGTCTGATAATTTTTTGCCACGATTCATTGTTTTTAATTTTCGCAGTCTAGCACCCATACGCTTTTGTATGTGGCCAACACATTCAAGTTTTTCGATAGAATATGGTGTTGTCCTTTGAAGCTTTGGGAAGGTTTTTGTGTCCCCATCGCCAATATACTTAATATATTTCGCATTACGTTGTGGCACCGATCTTTGAAATATTTCCTTCATCCCGTCTACTTCCATTTTACTGGAAGAACCACTATGGTTCTTTACACAGTGTGGTTGATGTTTCAATTTCCCCTTTTCAAACGAATGTCCAGTTTTTGGACCTCGCCATTTTTCACATCCTTTACAATATGAAGAGAGAACAGCAACATCAATCACTTTCCCTGTAACATATTCAATGACACTACACACACCAATACGTGAAGTGTGTCCACGTGTTTTCCACGTACCGTCACCACTGACACAGATTTTGTTACTTCCAGAAGCTGATACTTCTTCTTTCGCAGTATTTTTCATGGAGTCGTCTGCTACTTCACGACTGGCCAATTTTATTTTTCGCAGTATCCTTTCATATGATTTTTGTGATACTGGTGGTGGCAAATCCATTGCTGTGCAAAAATTGATTATTCCACAAAAACCTAATCCTACTGTGCGCATAGCATAGGTTATTCGTGTATTTACTTCATAGTCCTTACTTGAAGCAATAACTGAGGAACTTTTAAAAGTGATCAATGTACTGCATGAGTAGCATTCAACATAAAACTCAGATATCAATCCATACAAAATATTTTCTTTCAGAACTGCTTTAGTGTTGCAGTTAGGACATATTAAATATTTGGATAGTTCAGATAATAAAATATTAATGTTTATCATTCTATATACATTAGATTAAATGTAATTTCTTACTTCCTTGTTAAGATAATTTTCTTTGCACAATTTTTTAGCTGAAGCAGATATGCAGTCAACATCAAGCGTATCTGATACTTTTGGAGTGTATTGATTCGCATGAAAACTCTTTCGTTTTCGGCTATAGTCACTGCCTCTACGTTGAGCTTTACTAGACATTTTTTACTAATTAAAAGGATGCAAAAAAACCTTCAATCAACAAAAATTTAAAAAGCTTAAGAATTACGAGAATAACGAGATAATACTCAATAAAGCAGCAGTAAACGGTATGAAATACAAATGTAAACAAGCAATACTTCGAACTAGGGCAGTGTTGAGTTGCAAACTTCCTTCTCTCATTAAAATAGATAAAATTAAAAATTAGCAACAACTGGGGAGAAAATAATTTCAATAACACCATCGATTTCAAAACCGAAACTAACGAACATGGTTTGTTTACATTGGATTTAAATGGACAATCTAGTGCTGACGTTTGACATTTTTTGTTGCTATTGCCGTAATTTTGGTCTGATTTTGACGCGGTTTGTTTTAAAATGCTCCTAACAGTCTGCATTAATTTTTAAAAGTATTTTTGAAAAATGGATTTTTTTGCCGTTTAAAGGTACTATGCCCTCTTAACATATGTATAATGTACCTCGCCTACACATAGAACACGCTGGACTTCTAAGTTATAATTCACCGTGATTCCCTTATATAATTGTATGAACTCCGGTCGTAAATCTTAATCTCAATTTTATCATTTATTCTTTAATTATCAACAATGGACTAGGTATGGTGATTCTTTCTAATAAAGATCAATTTTTAAATCGATTCGAATCATAACCTGATGAATTGATTCACAAAAAAATCGAAATCTAAAAGATCGATCTGTAAAAAAATCGATTTTTCCCATGTTTGAATTTAAAATGTAAATATAAATCCATTTTATGAACAACAAGAAAGATACCATAATATAAACGATCTCTTATCAGTAAAATCAGGGAATTTTTTAGTTCAGGGAGTTCGACAATTACGATTATTTTTATTACCATATCAAAGGAACAGGTATAAAAGAAGACATTTATTTTCTAAATATATTTGTTACATTAAAAAGTTTATAGAATACGTAATATAGCTTATAGTTCACAATGCTTAATATTTAAGCTTTTTAAAACCAACAGTCTGTCAAGTCATCTGGGATCCAAGTGGTTCCGTTCATCACTTGCGATATTGTCGGCAATCGAAAAATGGCACTCACAAGGAACAGAAAATCCCACGATCATCATATACATTATAGCTATTGAGTGAACGTGATGATGATAAGTAGAGTTTATTTGTTCTATCCAGTAAATTAACCTTTTAACCGCCAACAATCGTAATATTACGGATTTTAAAAACAGTACATTCAACTTACTGAAAATAATTTTATGGTTTTTACCAAAACAGAAAAATCGAATATCGATTTTCTGGGATGAGATACCAATTCACTACATCGATTCAGTGCTACATGTCGATTTAAAAAATCGAATTTTTAGCCCGAGAAATCGATTCTTCGATTAATCGATATCAGATTACCATCCATACAATGGACCATCCAGCGACTATCCGTCAACTGACCTCTCGTACCTAAATGTCAACGCTTAAACAGAACCACATATTTGCATAAATAAAGTTTTCTTCTTCGGGAAAAAGTTTTTATTAGAACTAACAGTTAAAAAAGAATAAATTTACCCCAAGAGGATTAGTAAAAGATTCACGGATAGACAGACATGTTATAAAATATCGTAGCCTTCAATCAAATAATAAGTAAAATATCAAAATATTCAAAACACAATTATTTTTAATATGAAATTTGCTAGCATAAACATCACACTCTCACTACACATTTGATCATATTTCTAATCAAAGAAAAAAAAATGATAATTTTATTTGTTCAAAAATAATAATATAATATATTTATGACAAAATTCTACATTTAAAAATGTAATTTTATATAACAGTTTATAAATATCCAGTTCATAAGTCAACAATTTTGTTTGATTTTTTTTTTCATTTTTTTCAGAATAATTTTTATGATTGTAAGAAGAATACATTAGATGCACTGGCATAAGTCACTCCCCTGCAAATCTTATAAAGTTTTATATCATCTTACCAAACAAAGAAAAAACAACATAGAAGATTTCTGCCGTCCAAGCTGCATGAGAACGGAGAAACGAAATAGGACTAACGCAAAGAATACGGAAAGCAAAGAAATAAGAGCCGAAAGACTGATGGAGATTGGGTGCTTGAGGCTGGAGATTAAGAACTCTTACACAAAAGTAAATCGATGGAGGCTTTTGTAAGCTCAGGAACTCTATCTCAAAAACAAAGCATATTTCTTTGTAAATAAGACTAATACCTCTCCAGAACACAGAGGAAAGCTTTCCTTGTTACTGGTGGTTAAAGCTCTGGAGTCTACCCGGCAGTTCAACGTCTCTATTAGACGATAGTTATATGCTTTGGAATGAGCTACGTAACAAAACATAATTTTTTTCTAAAAAAAATAAGGTACCTACTTTGAGTAGTTTATTTCCCTTTTTCACTTGAAATCCTTTTGAATGATGTCTCCTGATGCTTGAATCGCGTGCTTATTATAAAAATATTCTTTTCAATTCCGTTTTACCCCATTATCTCGTTATCAAACTAAATTTAAATCTTCTTTAATCTTTGGAAAGACAGAGTTTTCAAAAGTATTTTATTCTGTAAGAATCTTTTTTTGTATGTTTCTTTTTTTTCTCTTCAATTTACTTTTTACCCTTAGTTATTTTGCGCAGTGCACTTCTGCCACTTAATGATTTGCTTAGGTTGAATGTGAATTTATCATTCTGAGTCTGCGATTATAAGAGCTACATTTAAACTTTAAAAAACAATTTTACATTTATTTATAAAGCGCTTGACTTCTAAGTGTTTTGAAAGCAGTTGAACAGTGGTGTATTAATCGGGTTTCCTAACTGAAGAATAAAGAACTTATAAAAGAGTACACTATCAATTGCATGGAGTCTATAGAATTTTATATATTGTGAGATTTTATTTTGAGATCGTTTTATTTAAATTCATCATGGTATGTTTTGATATCAGGCTAAAAGATTTTACTGTGTGAATTTTTAAATATAATAAGTACTTTCTGCATGTAAAATGCTGAAATTACATTCAATATAAATTATAGTGACCTTGTAGATTCGTTAAAAAGTTTATAGAATCATGTGTTTCACGTTTGTTTCTGAGAAATACCACGTTTTGAATATAGTTTGAATTTCGATAAATTAACATTTTTTATTTACCGTACTTACTCGAATCTAAGCCGCAACACTTTTCCAGTGTTAATGCGACTCAAAATCGTGTGTCTTTTAGAATCGAAGGCAAAGCATTTGTGTTGGACGGGGGAGGAGTTCCCACTCCTTTTGAAAATAAAAATGTAACCTTCCATTCTCAATCTACCAACTTGTATTGATGACCTATTCCGGAGTTTATCTTCACTATCCAGTCTATCTTAACCTTGTCTGCTCGTATTTAGTGCTTATATATATATACATATTTTTTGTATACGTTTTCTTGTATTCCCTAAACATCAAATATATCGGCACTAGTATCAAGACGAGTACACTATGCTGCAAATATGAAAAAACGAAGGCAATTTTACATGCAGAAAAAAAACGGAAAAAGAGCAGGTGGCCACTGAAAATGTGCCACGGATGAAGCAGATACAAGTCGATAACGTAAACAAAATGTTACAATTCTTCCTTGAAAATGCTCAACAGTCTTTAATAATTCTTCTAAAAATTGTTACGGGACAAATGCATTGAATGGCACGGAAGACGACTCAGTAGAGGAAAATGGCGATCCCGGCACCAATTTCAAGGCCAATTCTGATAATGGAAATGACTAATCATTTTCGAAACATGATTCTGATGGTTACAATAAACATATGTTGTTGTATATATCTGAAAGTTTTTAACACACATTGTTAAAATAAATAAATTACTAACTTATTATTTATCATTAAAGTTTTTTTTAAAAAAAAATATCTTAAGCATCAGTTATTGATGAACCGTTTGCACATATTTTGTTTTCTCAAAAAACGTATACGGAATTCGGGGTGCAGTTTAGATTGGAGTAAATGCGGTTATAATTTCAAGTTTTATAAAATTGCCGTTATTCCTGTTGTGGTTTACATCATCTAGATGACTTCCAGCGAAATAGGTATGATCGTAACTTAATAGTATACTTAACATAATAATTCTCGTAATTTTTAAATAATGGTTTGTGTGACGCAAAAACACGCATACATTTTCTTGCTTTTTAAATATTTATATATTAAGAGGTCTCAGGGGTGTTAAATTTATCTAGAAGTCTGAAAATATAAACAATTTTCAAACAGGTATAATTCTTTTAAATTTAAGTTAAATAATTCGAATCTTTTACACATTATTTATAAAGGAATGGACCTTCAGAAAAGTATAAAATGTTTAAAATATAATTATAATTTAAAAATTATAAGCATATGAAAATAAGAAACTTTTCTATACGAAATTTTTATTAAGTTTTACGTCAGGCATGCTATTTTCTAAAATAGCAGCTTTAATTACTAGCTATAAGTTGATTTATAAAGTTAAATGTATCCTTGTTATAATGTAGCTATTTTTATATAAACAGAATAATAACTTCAATATTTTAATAAATAAAAAATACATTTTTAAAACATATTTAAAAAATTGCAGTATTTTACAAATACTTTGAAATACATTACTAAAATTATATAATACTTAAATTAGGTAGGGTTTAAAGAGCATGATGCATTTTATAATTCTATAAAGTTTTACACATCAGAGGCTACTATTTTAGAAAACAGCGTGCACAACGCAAAAAGAGTACTTAATATTTATTATAGAATTTTCATATTCTTTTGAGTTTTAAAATTATTGTTATATTTTAAACATTTTATACTTTTCTGAAGCTACATTCTTTTATAAATAATGTGTAAATGATTCGAATCATTTAATTTAAATTTAAAAGACTTATACCTGTTTAAAAAATTGTTTATATTTTCAGACCTCTAGAGAAATTTAACACCCCTGAGACTTCTTAATTAATCATTTTCAAATATAACGAAACAAGTACTAGACAGAATAATATATGAAACTGCTACATAAATTCTTTATAATTTGTGGAAAAAATTCAAAACGGATTTATTATATTTTTTATATAAAAACTTCAAATGTATATTTTTTTATGAGAAGTAGATATAACTTAATGAGATGTAATCTGAAATTCATTTTTTTATTGTGAATTGATCCCAATTTTGCCGGTAATCTCATAGATATTACTTCAAAATATTACAAATTTATATGTAAATCATCGATCTAATATTGTCCGTGAAACTATCACAAACCTAGCTTTCAGCTTTTAAGAAAAAAACAGTCGAACATCCATAAAACGAACCTCTATACAGCGAACGTTTTGCTGGAACGAAGAACATTTCACGATTTTCTTCGTAAAATAACCTCCCAACAGGGAAGTCCATTTTCTATGCAACGAACTTTTTCTTTCTGTTTTTAATATGTTTCAGGACATTTTTCAAATTATTCTCTCTTTTCACACATTTTATGATTATCAGTGACCTTGAGCATGTATAAGCAGGTGCCTAACTCACCTAGAGCAATGAGATGGCCATAATTTCTCAAATAAGAAACTCAAATAAAACAAACAGTTTTATCAGTAATTAAATGTTTGGACGCTTGCGGTAGTATATACTTAAAACTAAAGGTTATACAATAATGTACGTTTTAAATTACTCGTTGGCTTAAAATTAGAACTTGTAATTAAAATTAATTCGTTTTAATATAAAATTATTTCCTTAAATTTGAAAATAGTGTATTCTTGCACAATGTTTTTTTTCCTGCAGATTTCTTTTGGATGGGTATGTTGTATAAAATGAATAGATATTAATTTTCAAAAAAGTGTCAATAATAACTTTTTTAAATAATATCTAGTGTTAACGAATTAAAAAAAAATGTTTGGTAGTTTTCAAAGTAATTTAAAAGATGAGACTTCATTATATTGTTTAATTAGTGTTTTATACTTTTAATTTGTTTTATACCTTTAATAAACTTAATTTTTTTTAAACAGAAAACGCAAAATGTTTGCTTTACGAGACTTATAGCATTTTCTAAATTTAGTTATACTGGAAAGGAAATGAATTATCTGTGTCTTACATTGTTCTTTTAAATATTTAAATTTACTAAGAATATTTTTACATTTAAAAATAAATTAATCAGAATTGCATTGTAACATCTCTCACATTCTGCACATGTATCTTATTTGCGAGCAAATTGTTTCTAAAATATCATTAAAACATTTTTAAATCGTGTTTTATGTATTGCCTTACACAATATATATATATGTGTGTATATATTATAATTAAATAATAATATATATAAAACTAAATTAATAAAAAATTATTATTTAAAGCGAACTCATTTCTTATATACTCTTTGTATAGAAGGCTAATTTTTTTTCTTTCTTATTTCATTTTTTGATCAATAATAAAATGGCATTGTTGCATCATTTCTACATTTTATACTAACCAATATCATTTGAAATTCGGGACAACATTTGTAATATTAAAACTTGGCAACATATTTTTTTCTCTGCTTCATGTTTAGTATCTTGCTGAAACAAATTTAAACACTCTGTTTTTTAGTTCATAATTTCGTATTTTTCTTTCTTCGTAATTTACATTTACACAAATTATAAACGAATTTCTATTCCAATTGTACAGCTTTAACAAAAAAAATAATTTTAATTGACAGGTGTGAAAATTTTAAGAACACTTTACTTCCTTGATCTAAAGTTTAATCTCATCCTGATATTTATGATATTTAAGCAATACCCTAACTAATGCTAGTAAACAAATTAGACTGGCATTTAATAGGAAATCAATGATTAACAAATCAATGAGAGATACGGACTTAGAAAATATAAATTAGCATGGAGAGAGAGAGAACTGGTATGTCTTTATCTAAAACCGATTAACGTTTCAGCTTCAAATAATTGTCAGGAACTCTATTGCATTTCCCAAGAGAATATTAAATGGGAATTTCAGTGCTATTTTATTATTGCTTAAGTCTTTATTTTTATGAAGGGCATCAATATTATGCATTGCAGAAATTTATTTGTAGTAATTTAAATGCGCTTTCTTCACATTAATTCAATATAATAGGCATATTTATTCGTAATGAGGATTTTGAACATGAAATAATTTATAATGCAAATGGAATTCATACAAACCAAATAATTAGAGAGTATGATCTTCTCCAATTAATAAAAGATTAAGAAATATAAAATTTAGAACAGTCTATCTCTCTCTACAAGTCATATATCTACAGCAAGGAGAATACTAATTTTAAGGCATGATGAATTTATTAACTTTACAGTATATGTATTAGTGCTTAAAATTTTGAACCTTCATTAATAAGTGGCCTAAATAACGTAATTGACAATATCATGAACTCTTGGTTGACGTGCCATGAGTTAGAGCCTAACACTGATGAAATCCCGGCGTGCACAGCGGTCGATGAACGTCAAATAAATCGAGGGTAAAACCTCCTCCCATTGGTGTTGTGTGGAAGTCAGGAGAGAGGGTGCCAACTCAAATGAGGTCCTCGTCACTTAATTATGGTGAGTCACCAATATCATCGTGCAGTTTCATAGTGGAACGTTGATATAAATTTCTCACTCAATCAGTCATGAAAAAAAAACCCATATAAGAATTAAACCGAGTATATAAATGCTAAAGAAGAAAACAAATTTAAATTCTACTTAATCTCCCTTATTAAGCAAAGCAATTTTCGAATCAGTCCTTTAAAACTACATGAAAATGAATTATTCCGTACCTATAAATTGCCAAACCATTTGCAGATATTCTTCAGTAAACTCAGCTAAAATTATTCCAACTAAAATGCTTACTGGAACGAAAGTTATTTTTGCTCATTTTGAATCTATACACGCTCTTTTTCAAGAATTCCAAGACATGAATTTTGTTTTAAACATTATTTTAAATTTTAGTTAAAATATTACGAAAGGGATCATTAAGTATTTGTTTTAAAAACCAGCAGCATATTTTTATTAAAACATATGTATACAGAATGATGAATAATTTAGAAATACATGAAGTTCATTTTTAATTAGATTTTTTTTCTCTTTTGAATCTTTAATCGTTTTAAATATGTTTCAAAATTAAAAATGAAGTAAAAATAGATGAATACTACATAAAGTTAATACAACTCATTAGTGTCTTGCTTTTCATTTTTACAAGCTTTTCTTTAGTTTCACCTGCCCCGTTGTCTTTCGGTCTGTAATCAAATCTTGCAAATTAAATTTGATCCACTTCCTGGTTTCCGATTGAGCTGAAATTTGTATACACGTTTAGTTTGTATGGCAATGCATGTTTTCACCATTTATATTACGATATCACAATTAGTTAAAAATATGTTCATTAAAGTATTTTGTTCGGTAGGAATCTTGCAACTCAATTTTGGAGCTGATGTCTTCAACCAATTGAGCTGAAATTTTGTATACACGTTTAGTTTGGATGGCAATGCATGTTTTGGTCATTTATATTCCGATATCACAATTAGTTAAAATATATTAATTAACTCCCTTGCCCCTGTTAGCATTTTATTCTGTCGAGCATCATATCGGATTGAGATCTTAAAGAAGTTCCGATTTTTCGAACTTTTTTTAAAAAACCCATCTTATTCTTTATATCAAACTGAGACAAAAAATAAGTACATAATTGGAAAGATCATTTATTTTGTCACAGTACGGTGTATATATATAATTCTTTAAAAAAATTATTATATTTTCCATTTCATACGATTTTTTCTAAAATGAGTCAAAATCGATGCATTTTCATGAAAATGATTTCTAACTCGTTCCGTGTAATTTTTTTTCGATGAATCGATATTAAGCACTAAAAAGTTCAGGCTTTTCTCTTTTAGAATCGGTCATTTAAAAAAAAAAAAAAAACGAAAACTTTTTATACGGATTTTCAGAAGCCTACTCAAATTTTCAATAGAACATTTAAAAATTTCATCATTTTTAAAAATAATCGCACGAAATATTTTTTTTCTTTTGTATAATAGTATTATCCAAATTCTACACAGAGATTTCAAAAATGGTTTAAAATTAGGGATTTCAAATTTTTTTTTGTGTTTTTCGTTTTTAATATAGTATTATAGTAAAAGCAAAAAAAAAAGAATTTTAATATTTGATTAATTTTGTTTTGTCCAATGTTGTTTTCGCCTTACAGTGTTTATCCCCGTCCCTCATTATCCTCTTGTTGCGGTTCGATTGAAATATCTATCATATGTACGTGGCCTGGTGGGAAAAAAGATTGAGTACCTATGAACTATAGCCTGTTCAGAATTAACTGTCTAACGACCTAGCAACAATGATGCGTTGAATGAGATGAATAGACTGAAAAACATGTCCAGTGATAACGAAAAAGTTAAAAATGAATTAAAAGTAAAAAAAAAAATTACAAACAAGCTTTTATTTAAATGCACTAAAAAGAATAAAATAAACTTTTCTTTTAATTTTTTTTTTGCTATCAACTTATAACGTCATTACACAATTTATGATATAAAAGCTTGTCGCGAGATTTACCTGCGTAGATAAATAAGCAAATTAAAAATCCAACAATTTATATTGAAAAGAAAACTGCTCGTTTTGTCCCAGTAGCGCAATGAATAGTGTGTGTGTGTGTGTGCGTTGGACTTCTAATCCAAAGGTCGTGGGTTCGAATCCCATTTGGGATGACCTAATTTCTGAGAATTTGTGGTTTCCCTTTTTTACTATGCTGTTTTATAAGAAAAATTAAGTTTAATTAATGAATAAATAGTAGCAAACAAACAAGAACTATTTCAAGAACCTATATAGAAAGGAAAATGGAAATTGCAAGGAAAATCGCTTTCTCTATTTTTTCACTTAATATTGGGATTATCGTAAAATTTTATTCAAAAATTCCTTGACTTCATTCATGTTTGAACGGTTAACACTAATATCAGTTTTATGATTTAATACAATTTTTTTTTATAATTTTAATATTTTTAAATAAGTGATATTAATAAAACTTTGATTAATTTGTGTTCAATTGCACTATTGCTTACGAAGTTTATCCATATGATTTCTCAAAACTGTTTTATAGAAATATTAGTTTTAGTTTTGGATTTTATATTAAATATTTCCGTTTAAAATATTTCAAAGAAAAGAAATATATATTGATAAATCGCATAAAACCATGCAATGTTCGAAGGCTTTTTAAGAGTGTTTTAAATTAAAACACACGGTATTTTTAATGAAAAAAAGAAAGAAATCATTGAAACATAAAACCTTTTGTATTTATTTATATTAAAACAATTTTTCAAAAAAAGGACTCGTCATTTAAAATTCCCAAGTTTGGCTTGCCATCATATTTAATTTTATGGACTCTTACAATTTTAATAACTTGGTTTTCATTTACAAAAGCAATTTTCATTTTTCCATTTCGAATATTTAATTGAAGAAATTCTTCATCTCGTCTTCAATTGCCGCAGCGGTATCGGGATTTATTGAATTCCGGCGAACACAGAAAACTTAATTAAATCTTGGAAGAAGAAGCACACAAGAGGAAGGTAAAGGAGTTAGTAGGGGGAAAGTAATGTCAGATGCGCGCGACATTATCCTCCAAAACGAAATTTTCTAATATTGCATAAACTCGGAAGCTTTGCCTTAGAAACACAATTCTTACATTTCTACGAATGGTGCAAAGGATGGGGATATAGATATATAATACTTTAACTTTCAAATGCGGGTGAAAGTGAGACAATTTTTTCTAACATTGCTCTTTTTTTCCGACCATGCTTTTCCACTTTCTTCAAAACGACTGGAGAGAAATATAGAAGGGATTGGGGAGGAGGCGGTTGCAGAGAAGTAGATGGCGAAATCGCAAAAGGACTGAGCGTAATAAGCTCCTCAAAAGTGGAGATTTCAGTACGCCTGAAAACTCCTGACAATGCCAGTTTCAGGAGATGTTGCCCTGCTTTCTGCATCTCAGCTCAAATTTTGCCACATTTCCGTTTCGACCATAGGAATATTTGAAAGGGAATGGTGAAAAAAGAGGAATGACAGAAGAGAGAGAGAGAGAGAGGGAGAGAAAGTATCGATTTATATGAGTAAGGGGAAAAAATAGAAGAAATAAAAAAAGGGAGAGAAACACATCCTTCTCCTCCGAGGGAAAAAAGTAAAGGGACCGTGTATGGGATACTATAAGCTCTATACATTCGAACTTCCCAAGCGTTTCTAATGATCTTAGTCGGTACTTTTTGCTTGAATGGCTGTATTTTGCGAACGGGATAGGAGAAATACATTTCGCAATTATTTTGTGACTTCGACTTTTTAGATGCAGATATCGTCTTCAGATTCAAGTTCTTCTCCGAACTTGGAATCTTTTGAAGAGGTATCGAATTTTCTGGGGAAAAAGAGTCGTTTTTTGTCATTCGAGTTACAATGTGAAGAGCCAGGGAAAAATCTGAGGTCTTATAAAGCTAAAAAAAAACGTATTTTTATGCAGGGGAATATTCCCGATTTGTGTTTGATTTTGCTCTTTTAAGTAGCTTCATGTTTGCTATTATCTTACTTTGATAATGCAACATAAAAAGAAAATTAATATATGTTCGTAGTCTTAATATTTATTTGTAAAGAAGATATTATTTTCTTTAAAAAATGTAGCTTTATTTTATTTTTCTTCGTCTGTACAAAATATTTTCTCTTAAAAATGTAAAATAAAAATAAAAATAATCTGTATTAGTAATAGTTAACACATGTTTAAAACTGCTCCCTTTCAATATATATATATAGTTATGTGTTATCTAAGTATTGACAAGTTTTTCTTGTTAAAACTAATTATTATGTACATTATTATTAATACTTAATATTATGCTTGAAGCTCTGATACATCAATATTTACTATTTAAATAACAATTTGCATCGCAGTAGAAATATATGCAATGATTTATTAAAGTCATTGTTGTATGAAAAAAAACTTTATTTTGACAAATCTATGCAAAAACCCCTGTTGATACATAACAAAATATGGAATTATTCAAATTAAATAACTACTATTATTTAAAGAACAGTTTGCTTTAGAAAAAAAATATTATGATATTAATTTGCTCAAAACTTGGGAAATATAATTAGGGACATTTTTTTAAGAATAATTCTAAGATTTTATTCATTGAGAGATTATATTGTATTCATTGGGGATATAATTAAACTGATCTGAAAAATTCTATTCAAATAATGAAGTGATTTATATTTATAGCGTGTTAAAAGTGACTTGAGTTTTAAACAATTATAATTTTCTTGAAAATAACCTGAAAGAACTAAAAAATGATCTGATAAAAATATAATTTACATGCATTTATTTTTATAATTCTTAAAATAGTATTAACTAAGAAACGACAATAATAATTAGTTTTACTGATTAAATGTAAAAAAAAAAAATCGTTACCTGTAAAATTATGGTATGAATGGTTTAAGTGTTTTAAAATTCATTTTTGCATTTAACCTTACGTTTTGTATAAATTTTTTGTTAGCATATCCAAACACTTGAAGTACGCTGACAAAAAAGGTGTTTTATGTACCATTTAATAATAGCTTTTGCTTTCGTAACTTTTAATGCTAAAATGAGTTAAAAATCTAATACCATAAATTGCTCTATATACAAACTAATCACTATCTTATAAATGCACATTTTTTTATTTCTTAATATCTATTTAAATGTTATAAATAAAGAAAAAGTAACAAATAAAACTCATGTGATAATGTACTGATGGTGCGCGTTTTTTTCAATATAAACTTGATTATCAATTTTTTCTTAAGTAAACATGTTCCATTCATTCAAAACTGCATCTTACCATCCATTGAACATTTTACTAAATTTGTTAATATGGTTTTGGTTTCAATTTATTACAATTAACAATGTTATTTTATATGCATTGATATTTAATAAAAATGGAATGTGTTTTTGTCTATTATACTTTGTACCAAATAATTTTAATTGTTTTGAAATCACTATTCTGAAAACCCTTGTTTATTGCTTATTTACATGATGTCATTAAAGTTATATACTTGGAATTTAAATTCAATTTAACTGGTAAACCATTTCATTCCCCTTTTTTATCCGCTATCTAAGAAACAATTTATATTTTTATCACTTTGTTTTTACATGATTTCTTTTCTTCCAAATTTGAAATGTGTTAGTCTAGACAAACTTTTCTCTCTTAGTATATGCGTCTAGAAATGCCACGTTTAAACACTAAAAAAATATTTTTAGGGGTCACTTAACACAGCATTTTCTCCATAATGTTAAAAATTATCATGTTAAAGGAAAAATTATGAAAAATTGACCAGTTGTATAGTCATATATGAATTTTTTGTGTGCATTGATTTTTAGTATTTTTAATTAGATCATATTTTTTAAAAAAATTATATATATATATATATTTTACATCAGAAGTTTTAAAATGATAAAAATTCTTGTACATTTTAATCCATATATTTTTTTTATAAAAGAATTAATTAAAATATTTATTTGTGTAGTATTAATACATGTGCAAAGTTTCAAAGCTATAATATAAGTAGTTTTTCAAAAGTGTTCCTTTTGTGTTGAAATTTACACTTTTGTGAAATAGTGATTTAAAGTAAAACTCCCTATTAACTAATGCATACCAGAACCATAACTTAGATTGCTGAAGTCATTTGCAAGATTCTTGTCTACATTTCAGCTGTCTGTTTTTAATTCTAGCTTCTTTGATTCTTTGAAAAACTGCCCTATTCACTTTCCTTATAAGCGCATGGTCTCCTTCTTGCAAAGACCGACATGTGTAAAATCCAGGCGAATATTTAATATATCACTAACTTTTAATTTGAGATTGATGCCTTGATTACATAAAGGTATGGCTTCACATCATATTAAAAACTGTATAGTAAAACCCTGGATTTGGCGACCAAAATTGATCTTAATACCTTGTTTTCTATATTTTAAACATAATGTAGATAGTTGCAAGGTACTAGAAAACAGCAGAATGCCATTTATTTTACAAAAACTTTCAGATGAATGCAGAAGAAAAAAAAAACGAAACATATTTTTCATTGAACTTACCAAATTTTGGTTTTGATACTGAATTTGTACATTTAGATTGCCGTACTTTCGTATTTTCAAATAACTTCATTAAATTCCTCGTAATTTCGACTTACTTATACTTATTCCTCAAAACTTTCTTTTTCCTTGAAAGTCTTATTGTTGAAACGAGGCATATTTATATGGTACTGACAATGAAAAGGAAAATCAAACAAAATAATTTCGTTACATTTAACGAGATAAAAAGCTGCTCATGAATTACCAGAAAGTGTAAACACGCAATTACAACTATTCACTTCGATTCTTTTCTGAATGAGTTGCAGATCAAAATATAAGATATTTCAATCAATTAAAATTATTTAATAAGGCTGAAAAGTAGCTTGTGACTTTTGCATCGATTTGAATTCTGATTTGTTTTGATTTTGGGAATCAGTTGTTTGGGATTTGACAGATGTAAGTAACGCTTCAAAAAATATCAAAAATAATTCTAATTTAGCTAGAACAAAAATTTAACCCCTTCGGGACCAGCGGAAAAAGAAAGAAGAGCTTCCCGAGTCCCACACGTTCGGAGAGAATACACATGCACGGGACCGGGCGAATTTCCTTTAACAGTTCGTATAAAGTTTTAAATGCATTTAAATGAGCTTAAACTTACAATTTACTATCATTGATAATATTTGAAAATGGAGTACAAAAAGTTTCGCTTTATGTAAAAAAAAACAATCGCGAATATTAAAGAAATGTTTTCATTTTAATAAAAAAAAATACATACACTTTCAAAAAATTGACGAAACCCCCATACATTTAAGTGCGAATATAGAAAATATTAGAAAACTGGAACCAACTTATTCAAAATATAAACAAAATTCATAGAGCAACAGATCACGAAACTTTAAATGTCCGATTCTCTCGAAAAATAAACATGTGCAGTTATTTATATTCTGAAATCTCTCGGAACTGATTAAAAAGAGAACGGAGCTGAAAGTACATAATGAAGTTCAAAGTTTTATGAAACATTATTCGAAAAAAAACCGGTTTTTAACCACCATCTAGTGCTTGTAAAAATTAATATAAAAACGTTCCTAACTCTGATCACACCGGTGTGATCATGGGCCTACGAGGAAGGAAAGCTCAATCACATATATGATATTGTGGGCCTTGGAGAGAGAAACGCGTGATCACATATATGTGATCATAGTCTTGAACGGATTAAATTGCATTAGAAAGAGAAATTTCATTTTAAAAATCAAAATTAAAAATTCGATTTTTCGTAACTAATTTTTGTAAAGGGATCCAACTATAGAATACAACACATGAGAGAGCTAAATTAAATTTAAAATAACCTTAACGAGTCCAGCTTTTTATAGAAGTTGCTTAAAATTTAATTATACCAACAGGAAAAAAAGTTTTCATGTTCGGATTTAAATTTTAAATGCTTTGGGGAAGCACGGGCATTGCTTTCCTCCTGTCACAAAAAATTTCTGTAGAATTAATACCCTCAGTAGATTGAATAATGTTTGTATATATGTAAATATTGCAATTAATATACCTGAAGACCAGTGTTTCTCAAACTGTGGGGCGCGCCCCCCTTGTGGGGCGTGATAACTCTACAAGGGGGCGCGAGCCTATTGAAAAGTCGAGAACAAAAGATTATTTAAAAAAATTTTAATTTATTGAAAGTTAACAAACAAAATACATTCTGACATAATAAGAAATAAAATACACATTTACACTGATGTATTACACTTATAAATATATCAGAGCTGTGCAATGTATTTTATAATTAATTAAACAATTCTAAGTTAAAAACAAGTTTATTAATTACCAATGCCCCCATGGGGGTTTGTCATATATATAATTTATAACAAAAATTAGCACTTATCTTGATAATTTTTGTGCGGTTTATAATTAAACCTTGACTGCCGATCATAAGTTTCGTGATTCGCTTCCAAATGCCAACCGTTTTCCACGTAGACACGCGTATGTCATGTATTGGGGGAGGGGGGAGGAATAAAGGAGTAAAAATAATCTGGAATAAGTAAATCCTTCGCAAACATTGTCAAGGTCCTTTTATTGCATTCCAAAGTTTTGAAATAATTTTACGGATACCAGTGCACAGAAAAACTCGTACTTCGGAAAGACGTATATATACGTCTGGAGAAATAAAGGCTTTGGCTTGGAGAGACGTTTATATACACGGGGGGCTTAAGAGGTTAAAGTCGTATCGTAGTTTTAGCGTCAAAGTATAGTATTATTGAATTCAGTACATTGTTATTGTATGGGGCGGGGGCGATGAAAATAATGATTGAATATTGGGTCGCAAGTATTGCAACTTTGAGAAGCACTGGAATAATACTATACTTTGACGCTAAAGCTGAAATACGAAATTACCTTTTAAGTGCCACCGGCGTATATAAACGTGTCGCTCAGCCAAAGCGTTAAATGTCCTGGACGTACATATACGTCTTTCAGACGAACGAACTTTTCTGTGCACTACTATCCACAAAATTATTTTGAAGGTTTTGGAATGCAATAAAAGAACTTAAACAATATTTACGAAGCATTTACTTATTTCAAAGGATTTGCTTATTTATTCCCCCTGCCCCAAATGCATTACTTATGTGCACCTGCAAGGAATATGGAAGCATTGGGGAGCGAATCGCGTAACTTTTAATCGGCAGCTAAGGGATTAGTTATAAACTGTACAAATTATCAAGATAAATGTTAATTTTTGTATATAATTTTATATATGATAAGCCCATGTGAGGTCACTAATAATTATTAAACTTATTCTTAACTTAGTACTGTTAAATTAATTATAAAGCACATTGCGCAGTACTGATACATTTACAAGTGTATTATATTAGTGTAAATGTGTATTTTATTCTTTATTAAGTCAGATTGCATTTCGTTTGTTTACTTTCAGTAAATTAATAACTTTTAAACTAACTTTTGTTTTCGACTTTTTAGTAGACGTTGAGTTATCACGCCCCCTAAGGGTGTGCTCTCCACAGTTTGAGAAACACTGTGCTATAGATATTGCACAATGGATGAGCGTAGGGGGTGTCTTCTCAGAAGTGATGAGTGTGTGTGTCATCGGCTATTTCAAATTGTTTAAATGTTCTTCTGTATTTAATAATCAGGCTTTTCGTAAAATCTGCTGTACGAGCATGACGGAACTGTCCATGTTGGTAGTGACTTGACATTCTTTTCTTTTTTTCGTTTCTTTTGGGATTAGAAAAACTTGAGTAATTTCTTAAACAAAATATTAAGCTATGCAGGTACGCAAGGTGATTATAATTGAAATACCACCTTCAAAATGATGTAAAAAAGAAATCAATGATCGGAATGACTTCAAATTTGAAATGAATATACTTGGAGAACAGGGAAAACGGTATGATGTATTAGAAAAAGTCCATGTATAATAATAGGTGGTGTTATAAATGGTAAATCAAAAGTTAATTTGGCTGCAAGTGACATTTTGAGTCGATTTATGACGCCTTTGGTATGAGTTTGACATTAAGCCAAATGTATAGTACAATGAGAATGATTGTTTCAGTGCTTTGATAGAAAGTGAGTGAATATTAATTCTGCAATGTTCAGCTACAGCTACACGAGGGCTTTTAACGATGAATCTCGTAATTTTGGACCATGGTCAAGTGACGAGGACGACACCGGAGCTGACACTCCCGTCTCCTAACTACCACACCAATGAGATTACGTTCAAGCTCTCGACAGAAAACGTGCACCTCGCTCTTATACGGTGGGTTTTAAGCGGCACTAGGCTCGAACTCATGACACGCCGGCCATGAGTCCGTTACCTTAGCCACTAGGCTATCGCAGCCAAGTTTGAAAGAAAAAGTGACTTCGAAGTTATTCAATAGTAGTGACAATGTTAGTGAAAAGACCGTAAACCACGACAAGGTTGAACTACATTAGATGAATAAAATTGATTTGTAACTTTCTTTGGACCAAAAACCATATAAAAGCAGCAATGAAAAAAATGCCCATGATTTTTTTTTTCTTTTCCCCATACCATTCCCATTTCCTTCAAGTATATTCATTTGAAATTTAAAGCCATTCTGAGAAGTTTTTCTTCTTTTTCTTCACAGCATTTTAAAAGTGAAACCTTAATATTAATTACTCTCTCTATATATCCGGACATATGAATAATATTAACACCAATCATTCCCATCCTTTTCCGATCATCTTAATGTCTGGAAAGGGGTCCAAATCGTTATAAAAATATAAGATACGTAAAAATATTTATTTATTAGTACTTTCAACATTTTTTTTCAGCGTTGACTCTAAGTTATGCGAAGAGGAGTTGAATTCTACATTATAAAGTTTACCTCTAATAGGTGTGTATTTGACGTTAATTAATCGATCAATGAATAGTTTTAATATTGCAGTTATATATATATTTTTAAATTACTCAATTTATTTTTATCATTACAAGCAAAAATATACTCGTGTAACATGCGTTCGTACTATTCCATGCGCGTATAAAACTAAATTTATCAAAGAGTAGAACGTGTTTCATGCATTTTAACATTTTTATGAAAAAAAAGAAACAAAAAAGGAAATTATTTTTTAATGTATTTTAAAGTAGTATTATTTAACCAAAAAGGAGCTAAATAATTAAAAAGTAATTTATAAGTCGGTCTATAATTATGCTTGTTGAATAAACTTATTTCCTCTTTTTTTATATGCTTTTATGAAGGACGAGGAAGTAAATATATATATATATGATTAAAAAAATTCATTTTCAATAATCTATGTTTTAGTCTTCCTAAGAAAAATTTCATTATAAGGACACATACATTTAAGTGTTTTACATTACCGGATATTTCACCTAATGATAAATTTATGTTTGTAAAAAACGCAAAACCATGAGAGAATCATTTGAATTAAATGAAATTTACAGCACAAACGACTTGCCTTGAAGGAATGGAATGAATTTGAGTTGCAGCACTTCACAGACGTAACTGCTGCTATTAAGATTACCCTCGATTCCTAGCAAATTGGACCGTCCATGATATGAAAATGCACCCTAACACATAACTCCGGGCGTTATTCAACTATGTCGTTCTATAACGCACTCTGAAAGGCAGCACCCACAAGCATAGCGTCTAACACGAATGAGACCATTATGGTCCCACAAATTTAAGCGTGATTCATCTGAAAGAAAAAACAAACAATTTAATGCCAATCAGCTTGCTGGGCTTTGTGCTCATGAGCCCATTGCAAACGCAGCCGTCGATGGTTTGTCGTGAGAAGGATCCTGTATAAAGGCACCCTTGCTCCCAATCCACGTTGCAGAAGACGTCGACGAATTGACGAAGCCGACATTAGTACACATGTAGCCATAGACCAATGCACTGTCAACTACCTGGAAGAAGTTATACGGTCATTCACCGCAATGAGGAGCAGTGTAGATCGTCGCGTGCTGACGTAACCTTCCATCGTTCACTGCAGGTTTTTCGAGTTGTTCGGTGCTCGTCGGTCCACTGCTTCTAGACTCGCATCACTGTGGAACTGTTCCGCTGCCCACGAGCTCCTATTGCGCTATTGGAAATTCCTCCTTCTCGAAGACCGATAATCCTTCCCCGTTAAACTCCGTAAGTTGTTGGAACTTCTCCATATTTCGTCGAGGAGGCATACATAGGTCTAACTAAACATTCACCACTAACCAATGATCATTAGCTGTTTTCAACGTCCCGCTACAGTCTTCCATTTATTTGCTCTCAGCATCAGTTCAGAGGGCGTTTCGTACGCCTCGTATTCTCGGTGGCTTTGAAATTTTACTATTTTGCGTAGCATCCTATAATTGATATTTGCTGCAAAGTTCATTGAATTCTGATGATTCCTTCATGGTGTCGCATTTTTTACAAACATCAGTGTATAATATCTAATGCAGTGTTTCTCAAACTGTGGGGCGCGCTCCCCTGGGGGGCGCGTTAAACGTACAAGGGGCCGCGAGCATATCGAAAATAAAAGATTTAAAAAAATTTATTTACTGGAATGAAGTAAAACAAAATACTTTCTGACATAATAAAAAAATACACATTTACACTGATATAATTTATATATCTGCGATATTACGTCATAAAAAAATTAAAGCTTCTACTTCTATTACGGTTTCTTTTCAAACCAAAATGAGAAAAAACAAAACCCAGATCCATAATCGAAAAAAAAATTTAGAGGAAGATAAAAAATTCATCACTGTTATATTATTGTCATCAGCTGTAGGCAGCAGAATGTAGTTGGTGCGGTATGACCTTCGAACTTACTTGTACAGTTAGTTACGTCCCTGCTCTTATGTATTTGTTTTTCATTTAGGGAATTGCAAATAAACTATTTCAGCTGCGATTTTTTCCTTGTAAAATATTTTTAGGATTTTTGGAAAAGCACAGAGAGCTCGTTGAAGAATTACTTGGCCAAGATTTATTTCTATGAGTTATTCCCAAACATATAAAAAAGCATAATGAAAAAAACGTTTTACATATTTTTTTTTGAACATCCATATTGTAATGAATACCCTTTTATTCCGGAGCTGTCACACCGAGCCCAGAGTGCACGAAATCGGTAATTCTGGCAAAACTGTTTAATTGTTACCAATGACTCTGAGATACTATCCTCCTGTTTGACAGTCTTAACGTGTGAACTAAAATATATTTGTCTCATATCTCCCTCTTTTTTGGGAGTGACAAACGTTTTTTTACAATCTTAAGGTACTTGTTTTGACTGAGTTCCAAGTGTGATAACTTTTTTCCGAAATATTTTCTGTGTTCTTGAAAGTAGGGGTGAGTATATTTTCTCTTAATTAAATTATTCACTGGAATTACGATTTTTATTGTGTACTATAAAAATAATTACAAAAAAAAAGATTGGGGTGGCTCAATAACCCCGCTCGACCATTAGTATCGAGTGCGCGTCTGCTTCAAGGTTTAAACATGTTGAAGTCTTTTCACTTCAAATATTAAAGATAATACAATTATTCTTCATCAGAATTTTTTTTATTGTTCATTATTCAACATCACAATTCTAAATGCTAATTTTTTGAGACTTAAAATTACAGTTCGCTTAAAACTAATTATAATTTGAGCAATCATTTAAAAATCATTTTACATTTTTTGTAAACTTTGTCGCACACTTGGCTTTACTCTTCTTACAATTAAGCGATTATATCAATAATGTTTTATTTTCTTATAAATGAACTTGTGCAAAGTGTGGGTACTTCGGCCGGTATACTTTTAATGTATCAGTGATGCACAGAGTATTTTTATAACTAATTAATTAATACTAAATTAAGAACAAGTTTAATAAGTATTAGCGACTTCCATGGGTTTTTCTTACAGAGGAAAGTTTTTCAAAGGAATGCTTATGATTAGAAATTGACCCACTGAGTTCTTTCTAAAAAAAGCTGATATCCATATTTTGTCTTCTAAGCAGCCACCGCATTTTGCAATATGTTCCAATTTAAAAATTAGAGAAAGGAAAAATAACATAATAATTACTAATATTACTAATATTTTTTTTGCTTAAAAGCAACATGTACAAAATTTAATACTTACGTCATGAATTTGTACGGTGTATAATTAAGATTATTGCTTTAGCGTAAAAAAAAAGTCCATTATTATTGCATTCAGTACATTATTAATTTTTAAGGGGGGGCGCGATTAAAATTGTGATTGAAAAGGGGGGTGCCAGTAGTGAAAGTTTGAGAAGCACTGCTGTAGACAGAATAAATCATTAATTTAATTCTGTAAGTCTCACGCTACTCATCAATTTTTCCTATACTTCACAGCCCTATGAACGTCATATTGAACAATGTATATAAAGACGTATTAAATGGGCTTTGAATTATCTGTTCTGACTACTGAAAGCGATTGCTTAAAAATCAATTCATCTTGCCAAAAAAGCTGAATGTCATTCGGACAACAGAATTTAAACGATGCTGTATGACCGGCCTCCGTGAGGGTGATCCTACGTATTGTGAAATCTCCGTTTAGATCAGGCGAAATGCATCAATAGTGGTGCATGTATGCAAGTGATGGAACATAGGGAAAAATACATGGACCACGTAATATGGCATCACCACGAGATGATTGACATTTCTTATGCCTGGTGGCGATAGTCCTTAGAGTATCCTCTGGCACCCTGGCTTAGCTTTGGAGCACAATAAAAGTATTACTTCCTTAATTTTATTAAACTTGCCTCACTACTGGTTTGGTGTAAAGATTCCTTTGCGAAGAATTCTTCCAATACTGAAGTAGAATGGTTAGAATGGGTTCACTAACATAGCCAATGGCGATCTAAATAGCAACAAATATCCTTCTCATATAAACCCTGCTGCAAAATTAACTATGAAGATGGACGATTTTTTCCCCCCGGAATGCCTGATTTATTGTTTTATTCGACGGACACCTGGTACTGTGGTCAGGAACGTTATTGGATAATCATGGGAACCTAAATAGTGGGCGATATATTAGTGAAGTTGTGGAGATCAAGGTCTCAGTCTCCTGAAATACAAGATTCGGACCACGGCAAGCTCTGCTTCTTCCATGGCCTGCCGGCTTTCGAGGTATGCGGTTCATTGAGATTGTCCGGGATTATATCAGTCGGTAACTTTTTCATACCACTGATCGGGCAAAAGAGTATGGGTGAGCATTGGCTTCTGATAGAGGAAAAATGGAAGTCATGGTATTAAAACTCTTTGTGATGTGATGATGTAGAATGTATAGGATTTTATCTCTGGGACGTGGTGACTGCTCCATATATTGATTTTAGGCACTATTTTTCTCTGTAAACTTGAAGAAACTATAAGAAACCACTGTAAGAATCATTACGCAGAAGAATTTCCTTCTTACATAGTTTCGAAATGTTCGCCAACAAATAATACAAACTAGCTATCCACCAAATAGAAAGGTATAATGCACGTTAGATATGTCTAGACTCGAATGTCCTACCGTTGGTGTGGTATGGAAATTAGGAGAGGGGGATCACAGCTCAGGTGCCATCTACGTCACCTTGCCAGGGTTCAAAATTATAAAGTCTTTCATCCATAGCACTCATACAGCTTATTAGTCGTTCATGTAAAAGTTAATGCCTTACAAAATTCCTTCAGTTCATTTCTTTTATGAAAGGAATTACTAAAACCGTGTCCTATAATGTTCTTACCAGACAATTCAGGCTAAAAACGCCAATTTCATTTCCGGATTCCAAATGTCTTAAATAATTTAAGAAATACAGTCTAGACATTCCCTGTGATTTAACTTAATTGTTAAAGCAAACAATATTAAACAACAACAATGCTCTACGACGAGAACTTAGCAGATTTGTATGAGGAATTTATGTCCTTACAATGAAATAACTGATTTAATTGAAGGAAAAAAAACATTTGAAAAGGACACATGATTTTGATATTTTTTATATACTTCAATATTTTTAAAATGTTTTTTTTTCATATAGTATATTATATGTTTTAACAGTTGCTTAGAAAATCAGTACATCGTGATAAAATATAGTAAAATGTTATCAATAAACAATATATAATAATAAAATAATTTAAAGCAAACTTTGCAAACAAAACTTTGAGGCTGTTTAAATAAGAAAAGACAATCTTCTTACCATAAATATATATTTTTCTTTAATTTAACTTAATTTATTTGATATTTTATTCTTTCACTTGTCATTAAAAAAAGATGTAAAAAGGGATTGCTCAATATCAAAACTATAAGACTTTCTAAAATCTTTTATAGAAAGTTTTACAGAACATAATGATAATTCAAAACATTATTTTAAATACTTATGATACTAGGTTAACACATTGTATTGTGTTGCAGTACATAAAAAGTCATACACTTATTACTGTAAATTAAACTCAGTGGGGCAACAGCTCATAGAGGTCCAAGGTCTAGTGTTCCCATCTAAATTTTCATGTCCTTCGGCACTGTGATGCATGATCCGGTCAGTCTTATGTGAGCCCCCCCCCTCCCAGTGTTTAGTTATCAAGCAAGCGCGTCACTTATTACTAAAGGCTCTTTAAATTTGAATAAACTTGATTATAATTACAATTTATTTAAATTATTTCAAATAAAAAAAAACTTAATTTTTTTTCCTGTCATATAATTAAACTGATTACTTTTTAAAATCATATGCGTAACTCTAGAAATTATTACATCAAAATAATGTAAATTTTAACCTTACATTTGAATTTTATAAAAATATCTGGTTTGGTTATATATATATACATGTATTTTAATTTGTATTCAACAGTAGTTTTATGCTCACAAATTACGTTATTTCCGAGTGAATCCATGAACTTGAAACGATAACTTATCAAGCATTTTATATAAATGGACACCACAATTTTAAAATTATCCTTATTAGTACATATTATAACAATAATACATATTTAATTTGAACTTCCTCAGGTTTCCATTATTTCTACAAATGATTTTTGAAGGGAAAATACCAATTCTCATAGCTCAAGCTCAACTAAGCTACTTATGGACTAATGCAGTCGTACAAAATTCAAAATGTGGTGTGTCAAAGAATTTTTAAAAACTTTATTCCCCAAAATACATGAAATTATGGGATGATTAGGACTCCTTCGTAAGCAAGTAGAATCTTATTTTGGCAATCTCCAATGAAGATATTTAAATAGGACATTGAAGTTATAGATAATAAATAATTATGTGGCTAAGGAAAGAAAGGAAATTGTTTAAGGGATAAGATTCACTTTCAAAACCATATACATTTTCTTGTTAGTAAAATGTATGTTCTATTGTATAGTAGTTGTGGGAGACTGATTATAGATTTTGGGCATTTAAATGTTTTATACATTTTGGAAATTAAAAAGAAATCTTCATTTACGGAGAAAAAACTGCAATACCGGAAAAAAATTATACTTATCTTCGTAATGTTTAACAAACCGTAATGTTTATTATTCAATTTAGAATGTTGTGGTCACGTATTCACGTTTTCTACTCACAAAGGGGATAAACAAGAGTACTTATAATTATTAGTTACTATCTCTCCATACAAAGACTCGAAGACTCCATACACTCACTCCGTCTGGGGAATCTCATGACTAAAAAGAACACACTCCTCCTCTCCTTTTTGTGAAGTCCATGGCTGATGCTTTCGTCTCCACAATAGCTGGCCATTCTTGTTGGAAGTAGTCAAAAAGATACACAAGACGGAACGCTGGGCATAAAGTCAAGTCTATGCAAGACGTATGTAGACTGTTTACCAAGAAATTCTTCTAGATACCACACCAAGCTCACGAGCTAGCTGAGGAGCCGTCAGGTGCTTAATGCCAAGTAGCGATCATGTGCAGATACCGTTGCTCTGTGGTAGCCCTTAACCCTCCATGCGACAGTAAAAATTGTTTGGAATGAATTCAATAGCTGGGTGACCAATTTGATGACCCTTGTAACCTTCAAGCCACCTTCACTTGAGATTGGACAGTCTTAAGCCTGTAAGAAGATCTCCATCTCAAGGAATTATCTAAATTATTATAAGAAGTCATTTCCACAGCAAATAGGTTAATGTTGGTTTTAATGTAATAATCCTAAAACTGTAGGCAAAAATCTCATAGGCTTAAATGGTCTCAATCCAGTATTTATGTAAAAACGAAAGCTAAAAAACTTCTTTTCCTAAACCGAAGGTAGATATTGAACAACCCGTTCTTCAAAATATATAAAATACGAATTCTCTCAGTTTTACTTGATGCAATTTAGAATTATGTAGAAAGACATGTTTGTGACCTTAATTTTCGACATGGGTGTATTTTGAAGGTATTAATTAAAATAACATAATTTTATGTATTGTATAACAAAATGTAAATTTGAAATGTGACTTCGATGCAATAAAATATTAGTGGAATTTTTGGCATTGTTATAAATTAAAGCTATGTTATTAGTTCTCAGATTGTAAATCACACTTTAAATAATTATTGCTTTTTTATTTTCCAGTATCTACATTTTCAATAGAAGTAGTTTATTTAAATTGTTTATTCTTTTTCATTCACACACCTTTTAGCCTATTAAAGTTCATTGGTTTAACACCGAAACCACAGTAAACGTTTTTTAAAAAAATCAAATTTGAAATTTTTTTAATTCCAATAAGAGCTGTTTTTGAATTTTTGTTCTTTTTCTTAGCAATAAATGGCAGCACTACGGCTATATTTAATGATTGAGAACTCCTAAATAGAAAAATATTGACATCTCTTTAACTGTAGTAAATTCCATTTTTTAGCTTTAATAATACTTAAAAAAATAGTTATTTTAAGTTATAGCAAGCGAACCTACTATGAGGCTTTCTAGTTATTAATTAAAACTTTCAATCATTTTCATAACTGAACTGAAGAGTAGAAAATGAAATTAAAATGTATTGTTTAAATGTGAAAACAAACTTCGGTAAAAGGCGGTTTTGCAAGTCTCTTGGCGCCCGTTTTAAAGCGAAAATACTCTCAGCAGCTGACTTTCTGCAGCACTATTTGCTTACTGCATGTTTAGCAAAATATTTATTTACTTTAAAATTACATTGATAATTTTTTGTATTTAAGTACATTTATCAGTCCTCGAAAATTCTGCCATCCTGTGCAGCTGCACATGTTACACATGCCTAACTGCGACCCTGTGTGTATGTAATAGATTTAAATATTCTCTCTTTATAGTTATGGATTTAAAATTAATATGTATTATCAATTTTTTATTAAGAAATATAAATTGTTTTTAGTATGCAATGTAAAATACATGTAATTTATGTGCAAATCTGTATTAACAATTAATAACAGTTTGTATAACCATTAATTTGTGCAAACAATTTTTTTAAGAATAATTAAAAACTCTTAAAATTATGTTTCTTTAATTAAGTTTGTTAAAATATAGAAGTTTTATGGTCATAAAATATAAAATTTTTCTTCTGAAAAATCTTTTGGATTGGTCAGTTTGGGTCGGAAAAATGCACCATTACTGTTCACTGGTTTCACATTCAAACCATAAATTTCTCTAACTTGAAACAGGCTAATTATTTTCTTTGTATATTTGCGATCACCTTCAAGTCTAAGAGTCCTTTTTGAAATTATTGCGTTAATTTTTCAAAGGGAATATGCAGTGAACTTTACAAAGTTAGCCATTGTCTTCACATATTTCTTCACGCTAAGAAATTTTTTAAACTTGGTTGATTAAAAACTTTTTAAAATGAGTGACAGAAAAATTTTAACCGATGTTATAATTAAATAACCCACATAATCCCACGTAATGAGGTAACCTTTGCGATATACAACACGGTTATTTAAGTATCAAATTCTCCGAATAAATATTTTGCTTGAGAAAGTTGGCATATTTCGAATTACATAAATTTGACAATTGTATTTATTTATTTTAACTAGAAAATACCTAATATCTTCAAAAACTAAAATAGAATGAATAGCCCCAGCTTATTTTTTTTATTTCAATCTGTTGTATATGTAATACATGGTTAGTACAACCAAGTATTATATATGCAGGGATATATGTCTTTATGTATATATATATATATATGTGTGTGTGTGTGTGTAAGTGCTCACATGTGTGTGCATGCGTGCTTGAGTGTATACAAACAGAATCAACAATTAACTGCTTAATATATACGTATATAACAACAAATTCAGTATATATATATATATATTTCGGAAGTTGTTTTGATAGGTGGGAATAATTTATGATGCATTTTATTATAAATTTTTGCTATGCATACATACGTGTGTGTATTAGTATGCATATTTGTAAGTACATCCCGAAATAAGTAAATTTTTTATTCAGTTGGAGAACAGGGATATATGTCTATATGTATATATATATATGTGTGTGTGTGTAAGTACTCACATGTATGTGTGCATGCGTGCTTGAGTGTATGCAAACAGCATCAACAATTAACTGCTTAATATATACGTATATAACAACAAATTCAGTATATATATATATATATATATATATATATATATATATATATATATATATATATACATTTCGGAAGTTGTTTTGATAGGTGGGAATAATTTATGATGCATTTTATTATAATTTTTTGCTATGCATACATACGTGTGTGTATTAGTATGCAAATTTGTAAGTACATCCCGAAATAAGTGAATTTTTTATTCAGTTGGAGAACTTTACTACTATAAATCATACATAATGCATAATCACGAGAGAGAATATTTCTTCAAAGAAGGAAGGCATTGATATGTACAATTAAAAAAAATAATTATTTTACCAATTAAAATATATATAACAAATTTTAAGGTCATCTAAAAACATCTGGCGTCTATGTGGAAGCATTTAGTTTGTACATCGTCCCTTTTTCAACGAAAAGTCAGAGAAAAATGGCAGTGAAGATACTGCCCTTCCATCTATTCTTCTCTTTTTACATTCAACAAGCTGGACATTTTTAGAGTTTCTGGTGTCGAATGCAAGCCCTAAAGATAGAGTAAAGAAGAAAGAAGAGACGATTCTTAGAAACTGCCGAAAGAAAAATAATTTTTGAAAGAGGAAATGATTAGTTATTTGAGATGAAGAGATGAGTAAAAAAATTATAACTTAAAAAATAAGTTACAGATTTTGGAACATTTAACATCGCATTGTATCATTTTTTTCTGCTTCAAATTTTCAGGAAGGAGCTTAAAATGTCTTAAAAATAAATTTCAGTAACAGTTCAGTGATTTTTTTTTCAAATCAAATATTTTTTTTTCAAAATAATTTGGTACTATAAGTTAGTCTTTTGTTTATAGGACCCTTTTAAAAAGAATTCATAATTAATTTATATTTACACGAAGTGAAAGTAAATGAAAATTCCCTGGTACATTATTGTTTTCTAAGGACTATAAATCTTTTAACGTTTCTTAGATGGGTTTTTCTTTCCTATAAAAAGAAAATTTTATTTTTTTTCTTGAATAAATTTATGTACAGAACTTTTTTTTGTGAAAAATGTTAATTATAATTATTAATACATTTATTTAGGAAAAAATGTTTAATGATACTCAAAATGTAACATGATAATTTTACAAAAATATTTGAATTAATTTAAAAAATAATAATCGTCAATTACATTTAACATAGTGTACGAGTATCACGAGAAAAAATTGTGAAGGAAACAAATACCAATTTCATTAAGTAAATGTATTAAAAACATCTTAAGAATCTTGGAAGTTTATTTCTATTTTAAGTATAAATTACTCTGGTGATCAAAATTAAGAGAATTTTTAGCTTTGGAATTGAACTTTTGGAATGATTTTAATAAAATTTGGTACTTATATTTATATTACATAATAAAATTTATATATATATATATATATATATATATATATTTATATATATATATGTACATAGAGTTGATACCAGGCAAAGAAATAACTATTCAGTTCATTCATAACGAAAGGTTATAATACACACGCAGGATCGAGTGTAATACTCATCAGAATAGGAAGGTATAAAACAGCTGTTAAAGAATAATAATAATAATAATATTTCTTAATAGGGGATGATAACTTATACTAGAACTGAGGATTTCATGACCTTCTCTCTCTCTCTGTTGTAATTAAACACGCTCGTTGAGCAACTCGGTTTTTAATCCTTAGATGGCTCTCAGATGGATGTTGATAATTGTTTTTGCCTTCCCAGAACATCCCAAACATGCTCTGTAGGATAAGGTCCGGAAATCTGACTGGCTAATACAACCGGCGAATAGCCTCACGTTCCAGAAGTCCGTTGACCATGTGAGCTATTTATGGTCTCGCGTTGATATTAATTAAAATAAAATCAGGGCCAACTGCACCTGTGAAAAGGAATTCATAGGGCTCAAGACCTTATCCCTAGACCTCGCAGCAGTTACAGTGTCTCTTTTAAGAACAGAGAGGTAATCTAGGTCATCCAACATAATGTTTTCCCGGAACATCAAGCCTTCACTTTCATAATGGACGATTTCTCAGACAGTGAAAGGTAGGTAGAAACGCCCTGGTTGCCTTCATTAGAAAGCACGGCGATAATCTTTGGATAGGCTGAATTGAAACTCATAAGTACAGAGAATGATTACTCATTGATCCATGTTTCCAGCTTTATAATCTATCTGCCATTTTAAATTATCCTACTTACAGTACTAAAAGGGATGCAAACAATTGGCATTTTTACAAACCCTCTCCTATAATGCCTTCTGGAAGCAGTTATCCTTGAAACTCTAGTTTCTATAACCGCATACCGGTTGACTCAAAAGTATTATGACCAATTTAAAAAACAGCAACATATAACTATTTATGATCAATTTCTATCGTTTTACTACTGGTTTTATTTTAAAAATGAAACATTAAAATTATATATATAATTTAAATTATATATATAATTTAAATATATTATAATTTAAATATATTATAAATTATATATATAATTTTATACTAATATAACTATTTTTTTATTAGTGGGAGTAAATTAAAGTACTGAAATTAGATCCCCAAACTTGGAACGAAATTTTACCGCTTTTAAAGATGGTTGCTCAAATTCTATAAAAAGTACTATTGATACAATTGATACCAAATACTATCAGAATAAAGTTTTGTAACACTTGATCAGAGGAAGTAAACGTCTTTACAATCAAGGAAACTTAGTTTTTCACCAACATTGTGCACTAAATCATACTGAAAAATCAACTATAAAATGATTGAAATATAAAAAAAAAATAAATTTCCTTCCTCTCTCTCTCTCTCTCCTGATAAATGACTATTACTATCATCTGCCTGTGTTCCTTGCGAGTATTTTTATGGGAATACTTAAAAAAGTAATTAAATAGACGTAAATTATTCGCATTTAAAGGGCTTCAAAAAGCAATTTTAGAGGAAGTTGGAAAAATACCCCAAAATGTTCGAAAAAACTCTTTTAGCTTAACCGGAATGCTTACTTTAAGTGTACTGTGCTAGAGGAAACCCAATTGAAAATTCCACGCAATTAACTTTATTCAATAAAAATGTATGATCCTCTGAAAATGGTCACACTAATCATGAATCAACTGGTACATTTCATAAGACAGCTGAGAAGCTGTAGCATTTTTGTTATTCCTAGTTATAATGGACAAATGGTGATCTTCTCTGGTTGTCATGGCTGTCGAACGACCTGGTCTCGATGGATCTGGTACCTTGTTTTCATAAGTTGAACATGTCACTGGGTGGTAAATTGAATTACCTACATATATGGATTTTAAACTAGCTTAAACTAGGCTAGAAACTAGATTTGTTCTAGCCTAACCACAGTTTTCCATCTCAATGCATCATCTAAGCATTGGTGTTTACTCATTTTTATCATTTGACTTTTAATTTTATTGCTTGCTACAAAAAACCAAGAAATTCGGTGAGGTATACTGGCGGATGAATTTAATATTTTGTCAAGTGCAAGGGCGCTAATAAATCATATTACTCTACTAGCTTTTCAAATGCAAACGTATAAGCTCTTGTATTCGACACGAAATATATGTATATTTGTTTTGAAGCAGTATTTTTAACTTTCGTTTAAATATTTTTATTAAATTTGACAAACGATGCAGAGTCTCTTATTTTCAAAAACCAGTGTGTATAAAAATACAGAAATAATTTAAATGACAAGTATACTTTTTTTCAATTTCATTAAATATTAAAAAGTAATTCTTAGAAATTTACATCCCCTATTCTGTGGTAATAAAAATTATATTTCTATTGAAAACTCCATGATACTGAAAGAGAGAAATTTTATCAACGATGATAACTGGTTAAGTTAGTAGATTGGAGCATTAGGTTGTCAGACGTGGATTCCATGCTGCTTTTTGGTCGTGTTCTGCCCTATCATATGATCCATGATGTGTTAGGTACTCGAAAATGTCTACAAGATGAGTGCTGAGAAACCTAACTATTTATTAAAAAGAGTGCTTTCGATCAATTGATGCGGTAGTCTTGCGAGAGAACTGAGTTCAAGTTAAAAATAATTACAGGTGATAAGGCATGTTTAAAACACTTTATACCAGAAAACAAGGGCATCTTAATGACGTGGAAGCATAGCGGTTCATCTATAAGGAAACAATCCAAGTCTAACCCTCCATATGAAAGATTATGACAATAGTGTTCTGAGAAGCAAACGATGTGGTTCTCCTTGATTTCTTCCCTGAAGGTATCATTAATGTTTCACGCTACTGCGGCATCCTCAACAAACCTAAGTTCACCATTCGAATAAAAATACCAGATTCTTGAGTGAAGATATGTCATTGGATAATAATTTTGGCAAAACTACATCCAATGAGCCTCACACCAGATTAGATTCGTCGTTTCGGATTAGAGAGATTGGATCACCCGGCCTACAGCCACAATTTGGCTCCATCAAACTTTCATCTACTCCCTGCATTGAAAGTCCCTCTCTCGTGACTTAAGTTCCGAAATATTGATGAATGGGAGCAGACATTGGTACTTTGCAGCGCATCGAACTTTACCGGTGAGCTTTTTTCCAAGCTGTTTGAACGCTACAGCGAATATCTTATTGGCAGTAATTACTATTCGTTAAATATGCAAAAATATGTAGTTCATAATGTCATGGTGTATTTTTTTCTGCAATTAAACTTTCGCCATAAAAAGGTACAAAACTTACCTTCGGATCGTCCTTTGTACCTTATTGCTTAAGGTACCGACATTTTTATTTAAAAAAAAATTCAATTATAGTTAACTAAGATAGATGCATATGAGTCTTATTTACAACCGCTGAAGTTTCCGTTAAAAGTTTTATTTGCACTAAAACAAAAATTATAAAAGATTTTTTTTCGTCTGAGATAGAAGCAGTCAACTACAAAACTAATTAAAAATCCTTTATTTTAATTATGAGATAAAAAGTAGTATTTCTATGAAGTGATTTTAATCTCAACATTTATTTAAAAACTAATTTGTGAGAGGATATTGAAAAATAAAATTGGAATCTAATTAAATTTCAAATTACTTCGTTTACTTTAACAGAAAACGATTTATATTTTATAGCAAATAAATTTCACCATAGATAAATAATGAAATAAATTTAAATACAAACAACTAGTTTTTCATCTGCACATATTTTTTGAAATTTTTTTCTGTAATTGTCATAAATTAAAGTTGAATCTAGCGTAACATGTAGCGTATTCAGACAAAGATACGTACGTGTTGTGCTGTCAACCAAATTCGTCAAACCAAAAGACGTTGGCAACTTAAAAATTGTCACCAACAGCTATAATTGTTACTATTGTGTTCGAACATGCGTAGAAAGGTTTCACATTATTGGTTGCATATCGCAGCATTTGGTAACGTCTTTGGTTTGACAAAATTGGTAGAAGTTATAATACGTTAGATAGAGCCCAGACATATTGTAAGTCATCTTTGTATTAGTTCATATATTAACTGTCCCAAAATAATTACATGCCTAGCTAAGATATAGTTTTATTCTTAATATTATTATTTTTCGATATATTTCGTAGTTTGTTCAGCACGTGTATTGTGTTCCATTCCAGTTCTCCGCGTTATTATACTCATTCTTAATAACTGTCCAGCATTTATATAGATGACATAAAGATACATGTTCAAATCCTTTTATGCTGTACAATCTATTTTATGTGTGTGTGTGACACATACATATATATATATAAAATACAAATACAAAAAATCCTCACATATTTCTTGCATGCTGCAAGCTATAACGTTCGATTTTCGAAAAGTTTTCAATAAAATATTTTAAATTTTTTTTCGCGATTTTACTGTACGCTTTACATTTCATTATTGTTATTAATTAAACATTCATACATTATTTTGAATCTATTAATTTGATAATAAATAAAGAATGTTAGCTTAATAATAATTGCAAAGAAAAGTTATTCATCATTTCATTTTAATTGAATTATTTTAGTTAAGTTACAAAAAAAAAATTCAAGATTTGCACCTATGAAGAAGCCTGCATATAAAAATAAAAAGCTAAGACTATCCATTACAATATGCAGTCATATAAAAGTGTATCTTTTTTAAAAAAATTTAAACATTTTTTTTTTTTGTATTTAGTTTAAGAAAACGCGGAGTAACACTATTCGTAACATAGAAAATAGTAATTCTTGACAAGTAAAGCCCATTTACAAAGTCTTCCTTAAATAACTTGAACGTAGAGTAAGTAACTATCTTAATAAAAAATAAATGATCAAGACATGATTTTGCTTTTGGCATTTTCTTTCTTTATGTGCAATTAATTAAAACTAATTGAATTAGCATATATAATAGAACTAAGCTAATGTTCAAAACAGCGCCACTTGCTTTGAAAAGGCATGAACGAATGAAGTATAAAATTTAAACTGATCGTTATATATATATATATATATATATATATATATTATATATATATATATACATATATATATATATATATTATATATTTTTAGGAACGAACAAATAAAAAAACATTGAAAAATGAATTTAATAAAGTAATACAAAATATTCAAAAATAAATTTTAAAAAAATGATAAGAAACCATTTAAAAATGAATTTATGCAGCATAAGTAACAAAAGAGGAAAATAGTTAGGAAACTTCTTGATGAATATATTGTTCCATTAATTCAAATCAACCTTTCAAATGTATTTAATTTCAATGTACTTTTCCTTTAAAAATGACCTTTAGATTGCCATTTAATTTTAAAGCTTGGTTCTATGTTTAGTTTATAGTAGCAATAGAAGCACTTATTTTTGTTTCGCAGAACAAATTTTTATACTTATGTTTATACTACACATCAACACGTCATTCCATGAACTTCCACTTCACCTTTCGAAAATAGGAATTACTAATACGCAGATGGGCCTTATTAAAAAAACTTTATGGTATTTAATGAAATTTAACATTGAATGTGGCCTTCTTATCTTTAGAGAAAGAGGCGCTTAGCATGGGGCTGAAAATCAATGAGAATAGGACAAAATACATGCCTTGCACTAAATCATGTTTTAAGGATTCACATTTTAAAATTGAAGGGTACAGTTTTGAATTTTTTGACAGCTTCACTTATTTAGGTTCGGGAATTAACAATATAAACGATAGTACTACTTAAATCCAGAAGATAATTACTATGGCTATAATAAATGTCTTAATGGAATACGGAAACATATGAAACCTAATTTAATCAAAAGAAAAACGAAGGTTCCATTGTATAAAAGTCTTCTAAGGTCAATGTTACCTTATGCATGTGAAACTAAATTCATGTCTCGAACAGATGAGAAAATTAAAAGTATCTTCGAAAGGAAGATTTTAAGATTCATTTTTTGGAGGAATTCAGGAAAATGGAACAATGCGAATAAGATCAAATTTAGAGTTCTATCAATCTATAAAGCATCTGCCAATGTTAACTTCATCTAAATACAGCGAATTAAATGGGCAAGTCACGTTATCAAAACGAAGGAAGACTCTGTACAACTAAACAAATTCTTCAATGCTCAACCAATTGGCTCACGAAGAAAGGGTAAGTCAAATCTTAGATGAATTGATGGCCTAGAAAAATATCTCCTAGGTTTGAGAACTAGGAACTGGATAACACTAGCAGAAAGAAGGTTGACCTGGAAAAGGCTTCTTGAGAAGGTCAGGGACCACGCTGGGCTGTCGTGCCTCTGAGGAAGACGGAAGTACCGAGTGTATGATACAGCTTGCCTCAGAAAAAAATTTACACAAATTCGCATCACATATTTTACAACTCATTTAAGTTTCAATCTATGATGTCTATCAACCTCTAGCTAGGAGTATTATTTCAACTATAGTCAACTGACCAAGTATATTGAGTCGCGTAGTATTTGGAGGGCCTTCGGCTACGTACATTCCACACTTAAATTTCAGAAGAGGTAAAATGTATGCTTTGCTGATGAGAGCAAATATTGCTATGGATATGTTTTGTAGCTGTTGTTGTATCTTGCCCCACCCCCTCTACACAGACATCAGACCCAGGCCAACGAAATTCATGGGCTACATTTAGTTGTTCACCCGTCGTAATGCTCAGTTTTGAGCATCATGCATTTGACAGTACATTTTGGCTACGTTACCCCCTCCAAATTTTGAAGGAGAATACCCTTGAGGGTGGTCAGGGGTCTCCCACTTATCTGCCCTTTTCAGCTGCATTAGAAAACGTGACAAATTTGTAGTTTGACAAATCAAATTTTAGAGTGCCTCCATGCACTATACATTTACAAACATCTATGCCTTCTTAGGGATTGAAACCCTGACCCCACGGCACAGCAGGTATTTTGTTCTAATATTGTTTTTAGCCATTGTATACTCTTTGAGTTCAACAACTAGTAACTGAACCACGCGCGCATACATAATTAGAATTTACATTTAACTATCTGTAACATTGCATTACTGACTGTAAGCGGAATTAGGAGAACCTAAAATGTTACTTATAATATGAAATATTTTACAAGATTAATGTACATGCGTGTGTGTGTGTAAATTTCTCAACTAGAGTAAACATGTCTAATAATTAGTCCATGCTGGAGTTCCATACTAAAATTGCTGCTTTAATATATTTAAAATATGAGGAAATTCAAGAACATAACACAAAATTTTAAATTCAAAATTTCATAAACGTTTCGGATTGAGCACTTACATTTCAGTTTGCACATAATAAAGTGTTTTAAGAAACGCTTTTGACCAGTTTTCAAAAAAAAAATTTCTTAAACTTTTTTTCTTTTGTTTATCAAGACGTATAGCACTTACTTAAACAAAACCATCGTTGAACATATTAAAGGTTTAATTTCTTAATTTTTTTCGTAAGAAATTACTCTTGTACATTAGAAATATATACATACATAAAAGTTGTCTGAAACATTTTCACTATCGTACAAAATAAAATACTTTTTCTCAAACTGAAAAATGTTTCATAGCAATCAAAAAGTAAAAGAAGACAAAATAAAGATGCTGTAAACTATAGCAAAGTGTGTAAGCGAATATTAATCTAAAACTAAAATTTTCTGAAAACTCTGAAGATAACTTTTTAGAAAAAAAATACAATGGAAGAAAAAACATTATTAAGATAACGGCTTGCAAGCTTCTGTTTTATTCATTTTTTTTCTTTATTTATTACGAAAGCGATCGTTAAGCCCATCACACTCAAAGTTACAGTAAAAAACCATAAAACAAATAGCGTCGCTATTGAGAATTTCTAACTTAATTTATTAAGAACTGCAAAGAAACCCGTATCGGCCATTATCTGGTTATTAAATATGAGCGAAAAAAAGTCCCGTAATTTCTTTATAATGGTGAGATCTTTGAAAATTTCATTCGGACTGGTAGGGTGTTTCCACCTTTTTTTAAGCGATGTAAATGGCAAGATTTATATTTTTTCTTTGATCTTGACTTCTTTTTCAAACTTCTCTGGCACTCAACTTTTCTTTTCAGTTCCTTCTGTTCTCCTTGAGTGATAATGGATACCAGACTAAGGAAATGAATGGAGCAGCCGAACTGTGCTCAAAAATGAGTTATCTTGCTGTGCAAATCTTCTGGAAGACGTGGAAAAAAACTAGATCTAATAAAGTTGGGAACGTCTCACCAGGGAGTCGAAATTCTTGCTTTCAAATGAAAATTGATCGTATTCCCAGAGGTTTAATATATCATTTTTTTTCTGTCGGAACTATTGTCATTATGCCACCGTAAGCTACAAACCTGATTCAGAAATTAAAGAAAAAAATTGAAATGAAACGATCCAAAGAAAATTTAGTTTCTTATTTCATAGTCATTATCTTTTTTTTTTCTTTATAATCACTTTCGTTTGCTACTGAAACATTTATATACAAAAAAAGAATAAATAAATAAATAAAAACTTTCTTTTTTAAAGAAGTTGTAAAATCATTTCTAAATGAAACTGAAAGTCTAAATGATATCAAATAACAGTTTGCAATTTCTAACAAGAAATATCCTGTGGATAACATTATTTCCATGTAGATTATGTTCCTTTCAAGCTTAGAATGTTTTGTGTGAAGAAAGAGTCTTAATGGAAAGAACATTATTAATAACAAAAAATTTATATCATTAGTTTGTGTATTATGAGTGAAATTTATTTAACAGAACCTTCATCGACGATTGTCAATTTATTTAAATGTTTACATAAGTTTTACAAGATTAACACAATTTTAAAAACTAAACAGAAATCCAATTTTGTACAAAACAAATGTAAATTTATTTCCGTGAACTTATATATCGATAATTTATAAATAGTTAAACAAATAAAAAATATAGAATTGCCTATTTTAAGAACAAGTAAATTGTTACTAATGCAATTATCGACATAAGTTATTTGTATCTTGTTATTACCTCATTGTCACTTATAAATTGTAATTGATTTATAACTAGTGTTACACAATTTTTTTAAATGGAAAATAAATTATTACACATAAATGGTGAATATTCACCGATTTGAAGGGCTTTCATAATAGTTTTGCAATGCATTTTTTTAATAAATGTTAAAAATTAATGGAAAATAATTCTTTAAAACATTCCTTTTTTCTTAATTTTTTAATAGCGCAATGATGCATTGTAAATTCTCAAAAACTCACTGAGGCATCGCAATTAATTTTCAAAATTGAATATAAAACGTTGCAAATTTTTTTTTAAATGTATGTTATGACAAATATAAAAATTCATAGCTCTTTTTAATGATCGTGTAACACAATTTGGTTAATTCGGTCTATTCAATCACGTAATACATTTTTTGTTTAAAAATATTTTTACTCTTAGGAGTTATTTGCATATTTTTTCGTGTATATTTCAATTGTGATTTTAAATATAGAATAACTCTTTTACAAATTTTATATTGTTATTTAAAAGTAAAAGTACAATTACACACACAGGTTCTTAAATTGAATAAAACTCATTGAACAAAATACATTTTTTTGCAAACATTTTAAACATCTTACGTGGATTTTACTTTTCAGTCTGAAATTCAATTTAAAATTCTTGTAGACATTTTTTTTTAAATTTAATCTTAAGGAATATTAAAATTGAGTGTTTTGGAAAAACTAAAGCAGACAAAACGAAGATGCTTGAAAATACAGAGTCAATTAATACGTAAAAAGATCCTAAACTTCAATAATTTTTGCAATTATTGATAATTATTACAAAAATATTTTCGCTATCAAAGTTTTATGTATTTTCTGCCCCTTTTGCGTACTTTATCCCTTCAAGTTTGTAAATGGGACTGAAATAAAATGTTCACAAAAGTTTTGTGTGTATTTGGAAAAATACTTACTTTTTAGACAGTTTCGTTATTAATCAATGTATATGTTACATTTCAATACAATAAACTTATATCACTTAAATGAGTTTGTTATATAAATAAATTAAAGAGTGTACAAGTGCCTAATATATTTTCAGTATCTAAGAATCTATACAATATTATCTAGTAAGAATTCATAATTAATAACTTTTATAAAATGCAAAATTAATAAATTTCTTTAATGTAATATATTTCACCCAATTTTGTTATTATTATTTTAAAGAAAATTACATTGATTTATACTACTAAAAGAAATGCCATTTAAGAAGAGCACAAAAACAAAAAAAAAATGTAAAAACACGAGACTGAATATTCATAGAAACTATGAAGTATTTGAAGATAATATAAGAGACTATATGTATATAAATATATATAACTATTTAAAACATTCCCAATGAAATAATGGATAATTTACAATTTGTAAAAGTTTCATAAGAAAATTCTCTACCAATTAATGCAGTTACATTGCATACAAATTATCACAATTTTAGAGATAACTAATATGAGTTTACATATTCGATATGGTACACAGTGCATTTTAATTTCACCATAATTGAGAAATAATAATAATTTCTTTTCCTTAGCTTAAATTATTCTTCATATATTTTTCTATTTTTTCATAAATTTTGGGGTGCTAAGATAAAATAACGTTTATGGTGGTTGAAATTCACAGCTGAAAGCTAAGTACAAGTTGTATACTGATTTACTTCAGAATACAAAAACAAATCACTAGGTTTTCTTCATTTAAAATACTAGGTCTATTTCCTATCGGGCCTAAAGTATTGATATTTTTCGAATTATAGCGAAGTATTGTTTTTACAAGAAAAGTTGGTATGCAGTTTTATATCAAAGTATTAGTTAAATTTTGAAAAATAAATTAATTTAAAGTTAATACATTTTTAATATTTTTTAAAAAAATATTTCAGGAAAATTATATTTTTTGATTTCCAATCATGTTACTAAAAAGTACATAACAGTTTTAACTATAGATGATGAATGAAATTTGTTAATCAAATTTCATATGTATACGTCAACTATTGTAGGGAAAAAACTTAGGTATAGGAAGGACTATTACAGGAATTTCAAAATGTCCATGATTTTTTTAAGTTTTCAAAACAATTTTAAATGGTTTACTGTTTGCAGTATTTTTATAAATTACCCGTTTTATTACAAATGAATAGGTTACAAGCGAAAAAAGATAAATATCATTGAGTCAAAAATGTTTAGTTTAATTGTACCTGGTCCCTTTTATTGGAACTAATTTTTGTATCATAATAAAATAAACTACAACATTTCATTAATAAAAATTCAGTTGCTAAGAAACTCAAGTCTACGAATTTCTGAGTTGAGCAGTTTCCTTAAAACTCTTAATAAAAAATTATATCAAATAATGAAAAAAAATGTATCTTCCACTTTAAAAAGTACTGCATAAAACTAAGTTGTACATTTTTTAAGAATATATCAGGGGAATTAATGGGAATTTTTTTTCAATTAAAGTAACATAAGTTATACTTTTATTGAAAATAAATTTTGAAGTTCATTAACTATGGATCAAAAAGAATTAAAAAACTACACATTATATAAAAAAATCACATATAATTTTACATAATTTTATAATACCACTTTTTTGTAGTTTGTGAAATGCAAGCACTGCATGCAGTTATTTTATAAAATGTAAATCGATTTATTGATTTTATGATAGTTTTAATGAAGGAGATATGTCTTGCTAAAATTAGTTAAAACTAGAATTAGTAGCATATTTAAGGCAGTATTGATGTTAAGAACGTACACACATGGAAGTTGTGACAAATTCAATACATGCATTTGTTTTTATTTCTAGGATTTCCATAATTTGGTTACAAAAATTTAAGTATAAGTGCTGAAGGGACATAGATCTATTTTCAATCCAATATCTTACAGTAATATACAAGAGAAATTAGAATATAGAAATTGCAAGAATAGAAAAAGAATAGAGATTATAAGAATAGAAAAAGAATATAGATTACAAGAATAGAAAAATAATAGATATTACAAGAATAGAAACTTCAAGAATAGAAAAAAATAGAAATTACAAGAATAGAAAAAATAGAAATTGCAAGAATAGAGAAATTACAAAAGTAGAAAAAGAATAGAAATTATAAGAATAGAAAAAAATAGAAATTAATAAGAATAGAAATTATAAGAATAGAAAAAAATAGAAATTAATAAGAATAGAAAAATAATAGAAATTACAAGAATAGAAACTAAAAGAATAGAAAAATACATTAAAATGCTCAGAAGAAATAAGATCGTATAAATAGTCTCATATGTATGGTCCCTTGGTTAGAGCTTCAATTTAAGCACAAATGTTAAACTACTTATAAACTATTTGAAGAAACAAAGAAACATTAAATTTTTTATCCCTTACACAAACTGGAAATGTTTCAGAAGATGATGCTCAGAAAGTTATTCTTCAAAAATAGCTGAAAAAAGTCATCATTGCTATATTTCGAAATAAAATCGATTTTCAATCCTTGAAATAGTAAAAAAGTGATCCCCCTAAATCCAGTAAACAGAAGAAACGTCACAAAAAATGACTTTTCCATGCGAATCTGGACTGGGCAGTTGAATAAAGGTTTTGACAAAACAATCATCCGAGAAAAATAGTGTGGACTGAAAACTTATTTCTAACTTATTTCCTACGGACGTGTTTCACAGGCTTTTGGGTATTCCTTATTTTTGAAGTTTTTTTTTTCTTTCGCAAGGATTCCATTTTCTGCTAGACCACTGATACGTTTTCATTTTGGGCTTTCCAGAAGCCATATGACTGTGCCTTGTGGAAGACATTTTATTACTTCAAACTGTGAGCTAACATTTGGTGAAAATAACAGAAGAGATCTAAAGGTTCTATTCTTCACATATGTGTTTTCTCAAGAGTGAATTGATTCTAAATAAAATTTCTTTCGAATGATCAGATACTAAGAGTACGTGCAATGCTACAATTTAATTTCTCTTTGTTGTAAGTTTGAATTTTATTCGTCTTAAAGATATTGTCTATTTTTTTCTACTTCAAGTATTAGTGATTCCTTTAATTAATTCCTTATAACATATTGAAAAAAAATATCAACGAAATATTTCTGAAATATAATATGAAAAAAAGCAAGTTTAAAAGAATGATTTTTTAATATATAATTAAAAATAAAATGCATAAATGTTTTTTTAAAAAAAATCATAATAAGATAAACAGAAATTTAAATTTTTGTTTATTTATGGGTTATACTTTCTTTTATTGTCCTAACATTTGAGCAATACATGTTAAGCAATAAACAGTGCGATTATGAAGTAATAAACAGTAGCACCATATAAAAATTTCATGTAAGTTAACCGCAATAATATTATTCTAATCAGGTTTAGATTGGTTTTATATTTCGGTAAGACGAATAAGAATTGAATTTTGTATCTAGTGTAGTAAACTTAGCTTTTGTAATCGATAAGGGTCATTTCAATAATATTTAAAAATAATTTTAGCACACTAAAATAATGTTTTCGTAGAATCATTCTTTTTCATTCCACTTAAGTCTCGTTCTAATCTTCTTTTTAATTAAATTTATTAAGTTAACACCGCTGATTTATTTGATTGACACAGTCAACAGGTGACATTAGCAACAAGAATTATATTCGTTGATAATTAGAACATAGTTTAATATTTGCATCACTACGAATTATAAAGAAAAACAATGAAGAAATAAAAAATAAAAATTAAAACTACTCAGAAGCAATATGGAACTGAATTTGCTTTTTAACTCTTAAATTACAAAAAAAATACATAATTGTGTATTTGCAACTATATTTTTCTTCTTACAATCAGAATAATTAAAACGTCAGAGAAATTCAAACCTGAGATGACTTTCGAATACGAGTTTGTTCAACGAAAACAAGTGAAAAAGTTCTAATAACTATTTAATTAGCAAGACCCAAAACTTTCTTAACTCCCCATGATTTTAACGAATATTGCTTGAAAATTGCTGCATTTCATTAATAAAAGTATTTAAGCCAATTTAATATTTTAATTATTATCAAAAGAACTTTGAAAGTTTATCTTCAAAATATATTCAAGATAATTCATTGTGAACTACTTTCTTTGTAAGCAAATATTTCCATTAATTTAAGCACCCTCGTTTTTCTATTAGGGAGATTTTACTTGCTGACAAAAATAGCGTTCGCTTGTGTTACATTATTCTAAAATGTAAATAAAATAAAATAAGAAAATACAAACCCCTTTTATCTCAACTTTAAGCATAACAATTTAATAGCATTCACAACTTGTAATCGAATAAAAATCTAAAGTGCAAATCGCATCAATACGATTTATAAGTGAAGATTAATGATTTTCTGATGAAAATTTCGATTTAACCATGTAGAAATGCATATTCTTTCCAGACTTCGCAGAAAATGGCACGATTCCAATAGCAGAGGAGCAACCGAAACATTTAATCATTCAACTGTCAAGTAGGGAAAATGATTTACAGTCCCACAGAGAAACGACTGGATGACGAAGGTACAAAGGTTTTGGAACCCTCAAGGAAATAAGAAATGTGCTATCTCTTTGTAGGTGCTATTCCTTGACAGATTCAAACCGGTTTTTAAATAAGTGAAGAGTCTTTTTGACGTTGCTTTAATATCATATAAAAAAGGGTAAAAAAAAAAGAGGGAGGGGGAGGGATGTTCAAGGAGGAGCGCGTATTTCTTGTGAGGTGTCAACATGAGAACTTTTGTTTCTATGCTATCATCGAGGTTGTCTTCAACAATGCGTTTTTCTTCTTAGACGGAAAAAAATTGTTACAAATGGAGAAACAAAATATGTATTTAATCTTCGGAAGTTTATTTATTTACGTAGAAAAATCTTTCAAAAAATATTTAGTTTAGCAACAATTTTCTTTTTTGAAACAAACTTGTTATATTGTAATAAATTAAAACAAATGGTTCGTTTTATACATCAAGTTATAATACGTTGCTTTACATCACAGCTAGGAATTTGTCTTATTTTAAATAGAAATGATTGCCAAAAATAGTATTATAAAAATATATTTCATGTCCTATCAGGGGTGCAAACGGGGGAGGGGGATCCCCATACACGTACCCCTCCCCTCTTCACCTTTGATTTTTTTCGATTAATTATAATCCTATGTATATAGTACATAGATATTTTTTTAAGTATTTGTTGTTAATACTTTATTTTATTAATTAATTAAATTACTTATTCAATAATTTATATTTTACTGTATTTTGTTCCCGACAATAGACAAAATCAAAAGAATATGTCTGGTGGCACATTCGGGTACATTTTAAGAAAAAAAGGCCTAAAATTAAGAAGAGAAAAATAAATTATTACTACTAAAATGGGAAAAAAGGTAAAAATTGACAAACAATTACATAAACGGGGTAACCGCTCTGTACAAATAGTAAATGAACAAATTGTCATTTTTTCGATTTTGATGCATTACTATGCTATTCTTTTTTTGAAATAACCTACAGGATAAGAGATATTTTAATTTTTACAAAAAAACTAGAGCACTTTATTTTAGTTATTATATGAAATTTCTTTAAGAAAAAAGTGATTATTTTCACATAAAGAGCTGTTAAGTTTGTAATAAAACAGTGAATGATAAACCTGAAGGTTAAAACACTTCTGCTATGATACAGAACATTCCCTAAAAATTTCAGTAAATAATTTAAAAACTTTTTGAACAATCTCTGTCACCGTTAGAATTTTAAAAAAACATTTCGAGTAAAACGCATTTTAAAGTTTGACATCTTGTGTTAAGTTATAGCATATGCTTTTACTAAATCATTTGTAGTCTGTGTTCTAGTGAATATATAATAAAGCACTTGATATTTCTATAAAGCTAATAAGACGACCCATAAAATAATATCATAAAAAAAATTGCTGATTTAGAAAAAAAAATATGATTTTAGGTTAGTCGGATACCTGAAAACTGAAAAAATTATATTCGTTACTGAATCTCAGTTTTCCCTGTGTTTATATAAACGTATATTATAAAATTCGGCGTATAACACGCATTTTTAACACAAAAATTAAGATCAAAATTTGCGGGTGCGTGTTATACACCGGGTTTAAAAACTAGAGCTTTAAAAATAAAAAAAACGAGATGAGCACAAAAAAACTTAAGACTTCTACAAAAATCGGGACAGTGTTTATTTAAAAAAAAAATCTTAACTTATGACTGAATATTCACATCAAAAGACTGAATATTCATCTAAATAATATTAAATATCCAAGTATTTTTTAACACCAAAATTTCATAAAAGCCCTATAAAATTCCGTAGTATCACTAATGGATACAATACATATATCACAAAGTCTGGGAAGATCTTACAATCTCTTCTTCAAAATCTAATTGATAATTTACAAAACACGGCAATAATTAAAAATAGCTTAGAGATTGCTAGAGTTTCTAAGGATATGTTAATTTTTTCTATGCATGGTTTTGATTTCGAGGACCTTTTTTATTTCTATTGATATTAACGATATGATTAAGGTTCTACAGTTAATTTATGATAAATATGAATTATATACTTTAATAAAAAAAGAAAAATTTGATATTCTTGTTAACCTCGTATTAAAAGAAAATTTCATTACATTTTATCAGAATCTTTATAAACAGATCAAAGGATTACCTCAGGGTGGTCCAGCGAATCTATATTTACATTTTTTTGAAATAGATCATGTTGTAAATGATTCTTACTTAATTTATCGTTATATAGATGATATAATAATTTTTGGTAAAAATAGTGAATACAAACCAAATATTACATTCTACCCTAATTATCTCAAGCTCCTTAAAACTAACTTCAACTCTAATATGGTGGAATTCTTGGATTTAGACTTGCATCTTATTAACAATAATGTAGCCAGTAACATGTTTGACAAAAGAGATTCGTTTAAATTCCATATAATTAAAATTCCCGTATGGAATAGTAATTTACATATATCAATTTACAGAAATATCATTTTGAATTTTTTATTTAGTAATGATAACTTAACTACCCACAAAATAGATAAATACAATAATATAAAAAAAAAATTTTCAATGTTGTTTAGATCATGAATACCCTTTTAATTTCTTAAGAACTTATATTCATCACAAATACATTAACCATCTTGCTACTTCGAATTCCAAAACCACCATACAACAATAGGATTTGAAAGTCAGCATGTTAGTGGTCTTGCTGTGAAGATTATATCATAACACTCATATCACAGTTTACATTTTTTCCACACACATCTTGAACATCTTACACATTGTTGACAACCAACCAAATTAGAGCCTAGCAAATTTATATTTTTGACAATCAACCAATTCAAATTTTACCATATTTGATTGTCGTCATTTTATACCTGTCTTTGCTGGCTGGTTTAAAAGTCAGCTCAAAAGATGTGTTTATGTATTTTCGAATTTTTTAACTTGGTGAATAATTGATTTTCATTAATGGCAAGACGCTTGATTCTCTTCGTAAAAGCTTTGTGAGTAAAGAAATTTTGATAAATTATTTTTTGAAAGATACTTTTCTTATGTAATTGTTTTAGCATTTTTCTACTTTTCTTACGTAATTATTTTGTGATTTTTCTGCATTAAGAGTTTGGGAGAGTTTGTTACATAATAGTAGTGAGTAGTTTTATCATGCTCTCTGAGTTATCCATACTCTGAAGTTTTGTTTATTTTACTTTATTTGGTTTTCTTACCGAGTTGCGAAGCGGGAAGGTTGGCGCCATCAAACTAGTTTAACCCCACTTATTCGGTCCTAAGTCCGAAATTGCTTTCTGACTCGCTAGGTTCTTCTTTTTTGTAGTTTTTTTATTTCTCTATAATTTTGTTCTTCATGTTCAGCTTTTATATTTTTATTACGCTATTTCTTGTTATATTCTTTATCTATTATTTCTTGTTTTTGATATATAATACATATTTCTTTTATATATATATACATATATATATATACATATATATATATATATATATATATATATATATATATATATATATATATATATGTTTGTTTTTCTAGAAATATACTATTTTTTTCAATGTCCTGGGAATGCCTCGAATATAAGTGGCTTTTAAATATGATAGCATTGTTAACGTACATTTCAGATTCCATCGTCAAAAAAAGGGAGGGGGGTGCGCTTTATGATCCACCGGATTTTATGATTTGACCCCACATCATGGTAGTGTCGACTGGATACCTATGGAGACGTGTCATATATATATATATATATATATATCTTTATATATATGGACGATATTTTATACCCATGCTATATATATATATATGCTCGTATATATATAGGATATATATATATCTTTATATATATATATACTGTATATATGGCAGGATCTTCCACGGGGGGTCATATATATATATTTGTGTGTGTGTGTGTATTCTCGCTTATAAAATGATAAAAAAATTAAACACAGCTAACACAATTTCTTCTTGCATATATTTTTTTTTTGCAAAAAATGTGTGTGTGTGTAACATTCAGCTAACACTTTCTGCAAAAAAAACATTCACCAGTCAAATTCCGATCAGGCATCATTTCTTTATGGACCTAAGCCATACTTTCTCACGCTTTACTCTCCATTCGAAACCGAAACTAAAAGATGATGATTTAGCAGTCATTGAAATCAATATACAATCCTACTAAACTCGGACATAGTGGTCGTTGGCTTATATTACAGGAAAGTTATTGAACGCAGTCTCAATGAAAGTACCGTCTCCCAAAAATTTTCCATGCTTCATTCGAGACGTAACGAGTGAATTATTTACGTTGCACTGCTCAGCTACACGAAAGATTTTAGTGATGGAATATATGCGTGTGTGTGTGTTTTATTCTTCTATAACACATTAATGTAAAAAAAAATATATTTTCTCTCAGATTACAAATATGTCCTCAAGATACCTCAAAATCAAAAAAATTAGTTGTATTCACATTTACTCTAAATACATTTTATATCTAAAATAAGCGGTAACTATAGTCTTTATGAAAAACACATTTATTTAAAATATGAAAGAAATATATTCTAAGTAATTAAAATTTACATATACGGATATAAGTTTTTATTTTAATTTGGATTAGATGTGAAAGTATATTTGTAAATTATTTTTCTCTGCAAGATTGCATACTTTTGAAAACAAAAATTGTTTTCAAAGAAAGTCAATTCAGCTTCATAAGACTATTTTAAGATACCGTTTCATGGAAGTCTCCTCTATTTAAAATAATTACATTCTGTTATCGCTTTAGAATGTAGAAAAGAAAATGCATTATGCATGATTTGACCACCACTTTTGGAAGAAATATTTCAACCGTGAAACTTTCCAAGATATCCATTGACGAAAACGGTAATTATATGCAAAATCTATTTGATGTTTTCTTTTTTATTCAATTCTTTTATTACTCTATTGAAAGTTCTCAACTAATAAAAAAAGAGAAAAGAAAAAACGGCCTCGGAAGCGAAAGAAGTTAAAAATTCAATTCAAGTGCTTTGCTCCGTCAATAGCGCTAAGCGAACCATTGAATAATGAAGTGATAGAAATTAAGCTGAAAAAGCGAGAACCTTCAGAAGGGCCAGAGGAGGAAGGAAAGAACGAAAAGTCTTAATGCTGCCTGGCTGCAAAGAATAAGTAATTTATAGCTTATATTTTACTTTTCACTCAAGTATTCATTTATTGTAAAATGTTGATTTATTCTAATGCATATATTATATTTCCTGGAAGGATGAAAATGCTGAAATAACTTTTTCTTGAAAAACAAACAAACACTATATATATATATATATATATATATATATATATATATATATTATATATAATATATATATATATATATATATATTATATATATATATAATATATATATATATATATATATATATATTATATATACATATATATATATATATTATATATATATTATATATACATATATAATATATATATTATATATACATATATATATATATATATATATATATATATATATATATATATATATATATATATATATATATATATATATATACTTAAAAATTATCTACTACAGAGAGATGAATAATCAATAATCATTAAAACTGAAAAACCGAAATTGTATGATTAACCTGACAAAGATCTCAGAAAGGATATATTAGAAATTATAAAAAAACTAATAGAATTTAAAGAGATATTTTTTTAATAGACTTAACTTTTCAACATGGCTCTGTTTCTTTCTATTATGTCGAAAATTTCTGCTTTACGGGGAAGGTTGGTACCATAAAGTGACTTAACTCTAAATCTCTGGTCTAACTCAGCAACAGCTTTAGAAATCATAATATGTATCCATTTGAGTTCAAAGACTATTTTGTATCTACATTTGATTTATTTATTAAACTCAAATTTCTTTCTTCTTTGACCTTATAAATTATACAACTTCTTCACTTGGTATCTTTTCTTATTTTATTGTACTATATATAAATATGGATGCTACAGTATTATAAACATTGCTGGCTTAGGACATCGCCGGAAAACCTTTCCACTTTTTCTGTTAATAATACGGATCAAAAACCTATTGAAAATAATAGACGTATAATATATATATAAATTCATTACAAGAAAAAAGGTAATTTACCTAAAAATTATATTCAAAAATGCAGAACCCGCGCTAAATCAGAGTACACAATAAACAAGTTATTGCCAGATTCTTCACCCAAATACAAATTCGAAGCAGGGGAATGGCTGAAAGGTAGCATTTAGCAAAAGCATGAAAAAAAAATAGAAATAAAATAATCAGATACTGTGGATAAATACTACATTATTTGGGGAACACTAGGATTATAAATGTATTTAAATATTAAAATATTACTTGGTAAAAAAATAGGGAATTTTATCTAAAATTTTTAACATGCAAGTAACTATATCTATCTAGGAGAAATGATAAATTTATAATAATAGACTACTAATATTCTACATATGGAATTTTAATCCTCACTATTTAAAATTTCTTTTTTCAAATAACTATTAATAAAATTAATTGGGTATTTTTGAATTCAGCAATATTTATTAAAATGTTTATAGGTGTTTATTTTTTATGATTTTTTGAAACAAGCAATTTATTGCGTTGTATGTAATTAATATTAATATATCTGATTTTAGAAACATGTACATTACTCTTCCAATGAGGTACTTTTATAATATTGAATTTAAATTCTTCTTTCTTTTGTCATAAATATTAGTAACTATAACATTGGTCTTTTTTAAATTTAATTTTTATATTAAGAAAATTTGTTTCATAGTTGTTACTATTTGTATGTATTATAAACTAAGATATTGTGAATATATATAATATACTTCATAGGGTTTATTAATGAAACTTTGGACTAGAAACAAAATAGCAATCTAAAATTACAGTGCTTGAAAACTAAAAACATATGCAAGAAAGATCTTAATGATTACTAGACTTGTAATTAGACAAAAAATGTATAAACTTTAATATATTGAGCAAGGAGTTTTTAAAATAATTTAATTTATAATTGCATATTTGATTCAACACTGATTTTTTTCCAAGTTATTCCAAAGTCTTTATTTAGTTATTTGTAATCAAATAAAGTCTCTTCTTGATGCAATACAGTTTGTTTTCAACACAAATCCAAGTAAATAAAATTGAAACTATGCAGGAAAATCTTATATACTATAAAAAAAACATTCAGTTATTCCAATATTTCTTCAGTTTTACGCAGTCTTAATTTTTTTTTTTTAATTTCGTTCAGATATTGAAGTTAGTTTGCACTCTTACATTATTTTATACAACGACCCTTATAACATTTATCAGATATGATCAAAGCTGTCTTGAAAAGATGAAGAAAAATATGTATGTCTTTAATTTGAGGACATATACACTAATTATTAATATTTATCCGTTCTGAACTTATCTACATTAACTTATTATCAATATATGTAATGATATAGTGTACACAAAAAGTATACACTGGTGTGCAAAAATTAAGGACGAGACGGTTTTTTCAATATAACTTTGTACAAAAGCTTTCCAAATCAACACATTTAATACCGTAAGATCAACAATACGTAAGGACATGTGTAATGTAAGCAACACTTACTAAAAGAGAAATCAGAGGGATAAAAAGAAGCTTGATTGAAAAAGTAACATGGAGCGCAATGCGACTGAAGGCCGAAACATCTCTGAGATGGGTGTCCAGCAAGAAACATCCGGTCTTTAAAAGGGGATATGATCTCCCATGACTAATAGGCAGGTTTCACAGCGTCTGCCCATGCTGAGAATTAGGGTGTCAATGAGTTGTTGAGGCATTGCTGCCCATTCGTCTTGCAGCGCCAATCGAAGCTCCCGAATCGTTACTGGTGGTAAGGTACGAGCTGCCAAGCGTCTGCCTAGAAATTACCATACATGCTCGATGGGATTGAGATCCGGAGATCGTCTTGGCCAATCCATACGTTAAATATCCTCACTCTCTAAGAGCTGTTCGGCAGCTACTGTGCGATGACATGGTGCATTGTCATCCTTGCAAAGGAACTGCAGACCCATAGCGCCTTTAAAAAGACGCACATATGGAAGAAGAATCTCGTTACAATAACGGGTCCCGTTGACTGAACCTGCGTCGAAGATGTGAAGGTCTGTACGACTACCAAGCATGATGCTTCCCCAAACGAGAACACCGCGACCTCCATACCTGTCCCTTTCAATGATGTTCGAGGGATGATTGCGACTTCCCCGCTCTCTCCAGATGAGTATGCGATGAGAATCGCTACTCAAACTGAATCTGCTCTCATCTGTAAAGAGTACTCGTCCCCATTCATTGTCTCTCCAATTCGGTGTTCCCGGCACCACAGTGAACGCCTTCTCCGATGGGCAGGCGTTAAAGGTAGACACCGTGCAGGACGTCGTGCAAACAGACCACCACCGTGCTGTCTTCTGGCCACGGTAAAACACGATATCGGTCGTCCAGTCGCCTGTGTCGCGTGGCTAGCGATTTCTCCCGCTGTCTGCCGCCTGTTTCTTCTGGCCTGTAAGACAATGCACCGGTCATCTTTGGGTGTGGTTCCTCGTGGACGACCACTACTGAACCCTCGGATAGCTGTTCCTGTAGTTTGAAATTGTCTCCAAAGTCGTGAAACGATGCTGTGAGAAATTCCGAACTCTGCAGCCACACTTGACACACTGCGGCCTTCCTCCAACTTCCCAATGATTCGACCTCGGGTAAAAGCATCCAGATGTCGTCTAACAGATTGATTATTCGCCATTTCTCGCTGAGGCAGCAACTCGGTGTGATTTTAACTGCTATACGGCGTGGACAATCTCTTTGCCAGAAATACTGATCTTACCCCGACAACATGCTTTATACTACTCAGACACTCCCCCATTACTTCTACCTTCATATCTGCGCATGTGCTACCGTACATCACCTTACTTAATCTCCTGATTGGTCTTTCTGTCCGCTCTGCCTCTTCATTCAGCTGATATGCTAATTTTTCGACTTCGTCCTTAATTTTTGCACACCAGTGTATATTAATTTTTAAAAAAATGAACAAAAGAAAATGCAGCGGACACACATTTTATTTAAATCTTAAATAAAATTAAATTAACACAATTTAATGTGCATGAAAAGTGAAATAACATTAATTATGAACTGATTAAATAAAGCAAACGGATTTTATAACATGATTTAATATAGCCCGAAAATACTACTTTTGCTTCTGTTTTTGGACATCGTGAGTATATTATTTTCGATTAAAGTTGAATGTAGAAAATTGAATCACATCAGTCTAATAAAACTGCATTTTGAATAAAGAAACACCCTAAACAGATTATTAATAAATTCTTTGCAATTTCGTCTTCGGTTAATTTTTAAGTATGACGCGTTAAAAAAAACCCCAAAAAGGGTTGTAGATGATTATTGTTAATATTTTTGTCCAAACTAAACTTCTATGTTTTCTTTAGGCGATCTTCTGATTTGTAAGCGTTTTATATCGGGAAGTATGCATGGCTGATGCAAGTAAACATTTCTGCTTAAATAAGTCTGAAACAAGAAAAATAAAGGAGATTACCAGATTATGCGACTAAGTACCAGTACATATGTATAAGAAGTTGTGTAGTTCATAATAATCTGGTAGAAAGCTTAACCACAGGAAATGACCGATCTACGGGATGAATCTATTAGATAATGGAAAGATTATTGAGGATGGGCCTCCGTAAGGATTTCATTTAAAGTTATGTAATATTTAATTTTTTTACGGAGGTTGGGTTGAGTAAATCACAGCACGCATGAAAATATTATTGGTAATTTGATTGAGAAGAAATAAAAATATTTTATGTTATCTGAGTATAATTTACCAATAGCATTTGGGTTGCTTTAGAGAGCTACACTCTCTCACTATGTTTAATTTCAATTCTATGGTATCCTTGGGATCTGATCAACTACAAGTTAACAATAGGATAGATGTAGACAACAGATGTAGTTAACAATAGGAAGGATGATTTAATCCCATATGCATTTTCAAATAGTCTAGACAGATTAAACAGTAGCAGCAGTCAAATGGTACTAGAAGATAGAGGTAATTGCACGGTAGCACGCAAAGAAGCTAAGTAAAGATGGATTGTCTAATGACATCTGATGAATGTTATGTTAACTGAAAGTAGATTTTTGTCTAATGTAAATAGTCCTCCATTTAACAGGTTTGAAGAAAGTATAACAAAGGAAGTAGGTAACAAAACTGGAACAACTAAGAAAGGTATATGAATTAGAAGTTTGGATTGAAAAGTTCATTGTAGGGGAAATGATGATGTCAAATTAATAGTTGGAGGCCATGATCAAAAGAATACTCGAGGGATTTAAAGACACCAATCACAGTAGTTAAAGAACACCATGAATATAGAAGCGTATTACATTTTGTCGTTAAACAACATTAACTAAAATACGTATATACCTACACATGAACTTTGAGAATGAGAAGTGGTAAAAAGTTAAGTAATATTTTTTCAGGGAAATATGAATAGATTAATATTGTTACGTAGATCTGGGTTCACGGATTTTATGCAAAACAATCACAAATGAAAAAAGCAGTTCTTTAAGAGCGATGTGAATTTGTTATCGAACATCCAATCCTTTCAATACAGGATTCAGCAGCAATATTAACAGGGAAAATATTCGAAGGCATCCACGCCTTCAAAAGCAATCAAACACAATCACTAGTGTTTAAAAATACACGTAAGTAAAGATTATTCACAAGCACAGCCGAGATAATCGCTAGTCAAAACAATCCTCACTACTCGCTGGCTTAATCAAGACTCCTCGCCGTACCACCGAGCATCTTCTTTTATAGGCGCGAAAGAATCGTCCAGAAATATAACCACCCGTGTCATTGAACGTGACACTAGTGGAGAGATCTACTATTTTCTAGAAGATTACAGAGGGTTCCGAACTCACCAACATAGTCACCAATGGCACCAAAATAGTCGCAAAAGTTGCCAAGTTGGTTGCCAACTTGGCTCTACCGCCAAGATTTTGCCAAGTTCTCATTGAATCGCCATTATAACGTAAGGGGCGGCATTGCTTGTGAATAATACAATTTTAACATGAAATAAATGTAACATAGAGTAATATAAATGCATTAAACACTTAAATACAAATTAATTATACTATTTACACAAAATTCGTAACAATATTTCATTTTTTCCAAATTTAAATTGATATAAAAATTGAGTTTCATTGTATCCATTAAAATTGTGCACTAAGTATCCTCAAAGGCACTATTCATGCTCTATATATAACATGCAAACTAAACTTATATTATAAAATTTAACAGTAAATATTTGCAGGAAACTACAAAATAAGAAAAAGTATTGTTTGAGATCACAGTGTATGGAAGATCCCAAAATATTATAAATTTCTCTCAGTTAGGAAAGCACTTTTATCTTTTATTTCTATTAAATGGACCACCAAATATTCCTTCTTCATATTAAAATATTTGCTTAAGGTTTATACCAGATAAAGGCCGTATAGTCAGTAAATGTCACTTGAAATATAAATAAACATAAATAAATCTACTTCATGTACGGTGTTTTGTTATAAAAATATCTAATATTTTACAAGGAAAATGGTAGAGAAAAATAAGCGGATGAACATAAATTCAATTAAGTAGTTAAAAAAAAACAAATCTAAAATTTAAGGATAACATACATCTGTGATGTTCATTTTTTTTCCTTACTTATTTAAATGTTTCGAAGAATAGCATTTGGTTTTTGCAATAACAATTATATTGAAGTTCCTTCACATTCCATATTATTGTACATTTAGTTTAAACTGGAATCTTCAACGCAGTTTTTCGTAAAAAGAAAATAAATTATTTATTCAATACCATAGAAAAACAACGCATCCCTGATTAATGAATACGAAAGGAAATGGGAATAATTGGACAGCATCTTAGCAAAAGGAGAGACAGTTGTGGGTGGCATGTGGTGTTACGGAACAGCAATAGCCCGTCTGTTTCTTCCTTTGTTTTTTCTTAGTCAATTACTGGAATCCTTCCTAAGCGCATCTTATATACAGAAGGGAGAAGTATCAAGCCTTACTTCATTCAATAAAGAAGAGGAAAAAACCTGCTGTCATGGTGTATTGTAAATTGGATTGTTCATCAATTAGGGTTCTTTTGATCAAAAGACATTTGTTTTCCAGTTTTATTCATAACTTAATTTTCAAATAGTTTTACTGCATGAAGAACAGACAAGAATTAAAAATAATTATTTTTATCCAGGGAACTACAATGCATTTCTTTTATAAAATAGTTATCTATGAAGCAGAAATTTTATGAAATTATATATTTCAGTCTAAAGTTTTAAAATGTATCTTTTTTTCATTCGATGACAAATTTTCAATTGATATTGCAAAATACAAAAGCTGTGCAAATTTAATAATGTATTGTATTTTCTAAATTATTTTTAGAACACAAATTTAACAATATTTAATATTCACACAAGAAATGAAGTGCATACATATATATATATATATATATATATATATATATATATATATATATATATATATATATATATATATATATAAGAAATATTTATAAGCAAACATTTTTCATCTTATTACTAGGTTTACGCATAAGTTTTTTCCGGCTTTTTTGGTAAAGAAAACACGTACCTTTCAAGGAAAATTAGTTTTTGTTTTTAATCAAAGTATTGGCTGTCGACTTCTACAGAATTTAACACTCAATCAGGTAATTTATGAAAATCAGGCAAGAAAAACGGTTGCGTGGTAGTTGCGGACACTCCGAAACGCAACGTGATATTTGCGGACACATCCCCCTCCCATCTTAGAACAGATAAAGTGTGCAGATAAATAAGGAAATAAGTACTTTTAAAAATCCCCAAAAACTTAAAACAGTATTTTAAGTAGCAAATCTCTTTCACCTGGGATAATGCTTTTTTTTTTTTTATCGAAGTTTTCTGTTCTTTACTCGATTATCGAATTACAAGGATAAATACATTTTTGCTAATCAAATTTAATTATTTATATTGAATTAAGATATTATAGTGTGAGAGAATGCATTTTAAACATAGCGAAATGTAATAAAAATATACACTTTCAGAGAAATATTTAAATTTAACAGGAAGAAACAGAATAATGAAAGGTATGAACAAATTTCAGGAATTTTGTGGAAAATTGAATTTTAGAGTAAAATATATATAAATATTATATAGAAGAAGTGCAATTGCCATGTGATTTTTAAAAGTATGTTCTATCTTATTTATCTGTACCCTTTATCTGTTCTAAGATGGGGAGAAAATGTGTCCGCAAATACCATAATACGTTTCGAAGTGTCCGCAAATACCACGTCCGCAACTACCACGCCACCAGAAAAACCGCTTGTCTTTAGCGGCAAAACATTCTTCGATCCATTTTCCAATTCCAAAATGGCTGAAGTACTGCTCAGCGAGTGTGGACCTCTTTGATGCGAAGAGAGGATAGTCAGATGGTGCCAGGTCTGAAGAGTAAAGCAGGTTGGGAAGAATGTCCCATCCAAGCGATTTCAAGGTTTCTTTTAAAGGTTTTGCTGTGTAAGAGGGAGCATGGTCGTGCAACAAAATCAATGGTTTCTGGCCTATTCCGGTCGTTTTTCGATCAATGTGTGCTTAAAATTAATCATTTTTTGGCGATAACTTGGAACATTAACGATCTCTCCGGGCTTCAAGATTTCATAATACACTATACTGTTCTGGTCCCACCAGACACAGAGCATGGTCATCTTGCAAGAGCGATTTGACCTTGTTGTTGAATAACCGACATTATCAGGTGAAAGCTACGGTTTTTCCGCTTCGGGTTTTCAAAATAAATCCATTTTTCGTCACCTGTCACAATTCGATATAAAAATGATTTTATTTCGTGGCGTTGAAGCAGCATTTCACAAGTGACTTTGCGATTTTCCATTTGACGTTCATTCAAATCGTGTGGGACCCATTAACCTTATTTATTGATGGCCCCCATTGCTCATAAACGTCTGCTAATTGTTCCTTTTGTCAATTGCTGTTGAGTCATCAACTAATAACTCCTGCAATGGCTCTTTTTCACAATTATGTGGTTCAACAGAGCGCTCACTGTCTTTCACGTTAAAATCACCTTTTTTAAAAAGTCGAAACATTGTCACATATGTTCTAATCGACGGAGAGTGTTCACCATATGTTTCAGCAGCAAATGATGACTTTGAATGACCTTTTTTTGATGAAATAACAAAAGCAGTGCGTGCCTCAAGTGTTTATTTTCAGGCACAAAATTTGACATATGATCACTGAACGATTAAAAAAAGACACTAGTTTTTTGCACAATCAATTTTTTTGTGTTTGTATTTTAATGCTCTACGGATAAATTGACGTATGTTTCAAATTGATATCCTGCTTACTGCCTCGTTTATAAATATAAAAAAATTGCATTCAGCTACAGTTTTTAAAATGCACTGAAATAAGTGGAGGAATAGGATATTTACATATTATGAATATTTTTGACTGCAATAAGATATATTTATATTTCAGTTTCTTTACAACTTGAATAGATGTTGTAAGCCATTTTGCGTATAGTTTGATATTGAATACAAACCCATAGGCTGTTTAATATTGTAAAGTGTTTTATTTTCATACCAGCACGCATTAAAATTAGGCTCATTTGCAGTTATATGATCAGCTTCAGGGATATTTAAGTTTTCAAAAATAGTCTACACGTACGAAAACATTCTTTCAAAACCACACACCACATCTCTCATACTATGTCTTCCATACAGCAGGAAGTATTTGTGTATACCCGAAAAATTTAATACAGGATAATTTCAAAATGTTAAAATTGTTTTTAACATTTTGTATGAATACATTGTGGAACTGTCAGTTAACTTCACTGAACAAAATTGTTTTATACTGTTTTGAAAGACAAAATTAATTAGGGAGAACTTTTCTCACAATAGAATTTGTAAGGACTGAATTGTGTGAAAATGTAGTTATCGATGTGTGACATTTTTCCTTGTAATAAAAGAAACAGAAACATAAGAAATTAAACTTGAGTAGAAAATGATTAGAAGTACTTTCATGCGCATTTGAAGAAGTATAACCCCCATTAAAATTAAAAATTATTGACTGAATGTGTGTTATGTCCATCACAAATGCCGATGTAGAAAATGAACTTTTATTTAATACAAAAAGTTTGAAAAGGAGAACACTAGGAAGGAAAATTTAGATTTTTTCTGAAAAATATTCAGTTAACATAAAAATATCATTTATATGATTCTAATTAAAATAAATTAAAAGTATTGAAATCCTTTTTTATGTTATTTTAAATTAAAAATATAATTGAATAGAGAAAGATCTGTTTTATTTCATAAATATAATCATCGTATGTATATCACTGTATGCACCATTTATTGTCTTATTGTTTAGAAAAAGAGATAGGGCCTTTGCTTTTCTTACCTCATTACTTTTTTTTAAAAAAAACAGGAAAGTGAGCGCATTTTCTTACTCTCACATTCAAAAATGAATACAGGATGCTTTTTTCTGGTTCAAATCGCAATACCAATATATATATATATATATATTTAATTTTTGAAAAATGACAGAAAAATAAATTTTGTTTGAAGAAAATATAATTATTTTTCAACTTCTTAACACACTATTTTTTTCTTTTTTCCACCCTTCATTTTGTTTTAATTTTACTGTGACTGAACATATAGGGGAAACGACCCATTTTCACTACAACTTTCATACAAGATTGCCCAAGGCAACTTAACAGCTAGCCGTAAACGATTGATCCCTTGGTTCTTACTTTACAAAGGGACCGAACTGAGTCATAAAACTGTCCCCGTTCGACCTCCTAAGTTTTAAAAGGGGGAAAGGAAAGAAGTCTGTTGCATTTTTTAAAGCGAATGGCAAAATAAGAGTAAACGCTTTCGGAATAACTTTTCAGGAGGAAGCTAACCACCCAGATGGTTAAAACAGAAAAAATGTGTTGGTGCATCATCACGCATGGACCACTCGTTCTGGTGCTCAGTGACCACTTAGACATCGCTGGAGACTGGAGTTTTGTCAGACTCCTTTACTCCAAATCAGGAACTGAGTGGACCTTGTGATGCATTCTTGGATTGGAGCAGTGCTTCTCAAACTTTTAGTATTTGCGACCCAATATTCAATCATAATTTTCATCGCCCCTCCTTCCATACAATTACAATGCATTGAATTCCATAATACTATACTTTGATACGACTTTAATTTCTTGGCGTATATATACGTCTTACTCAACAAAGCGGTAATTTTCCCGGATGTATATAAACATATTTTCGAAGTACGATCTTTTCTGTGTACTGTCATTCAGAAAATTATTCTGAAGTCTTTGGAATTCTTCAAAAAGGCATTGGCAGTGTTTACAAAGGATTTACTTATTTTAGAGGGTTTGCATATTTATAGGTTCATTTAACCGTATCAAGGCACTCACATTCGTTCGGCCACTCCCTTTGTCTGGCTTATTGTCCTTCCGATGGCTGCAATTATCGCGATTTTCACCGACTGAACGTGGTTTGCGACCCCATGTTCTACAGTGAATTGTTGCCCCAATGATGTCTACTACCACCCCTGTACATGTGTGTGATTTAAAAAAAATGGGAATTTTTAAATCGATAATGTTACGTTTAATTTGCACATTGTGTATGCATGTGTGTTACAGTTCTCACTGAAATAATTAATCACACAGAAAATTCGATTACATTAAATACTTATTCATTACTAGCTGGTATAACCGTTCTTCGCACGGGGGTAAATTGAAAAATTAATCAATACAGATTAAAGAATAAAGAAGTTTTTATTGAGTTAATTTTACGTTAATTGAAATGTAAGCATAAAAAAAGCTTTTTGCATATCTGAACTAAACAAAAAAAGCCATATTTTTTTAAATTTTAAGTCTATAGATCTAATAGCTGATAAAAGGGATTTTTATTAATTTATAACTCCCCGTAACTCTCTTGTTAGTCGATTTTTGCAAACACCTTCTAAAGCTGATATCAGTAAAAGTAACACATTGTTACAAATTTTGTTTATTGAACGATTAAAATAGTGTAAAAAATTTATATCTGGAAGTGTAATACGTTAATATTACTTTCTGTTGTATTTATTTTATGTTAAAATCTAGCCTCCACCTCTCCCTTCGAAATATAGCTTTATTTTAAAATAAAAAAATAATGATTTCACCGATGAAAGGAATAAATTAAAAGCGAGCGCGCATTGAGGTATGGTGTAGACCTGGCATGCCCAACCCGCGGTCCATTTGGAGAATTTTTGCGGCCCAATTGAAGTTTCTGTCTATATTATTTTAGATATTTGAACTGCAGACGTTTGAATCGAAAATATCGTGTTTTGACCCACCCCCACCTCTCCCCGTGCAGTTTTTACCGAAATATTTTTTTTCCTTCATTTGACTTCCAAGTAATTTTTATAACAGGTGTTGATGGATGAAGGAAAGCAGATGAGCTTGGGTGTGTTATTCCTCTTTCAACGAGAACTTCGTTGAGAGTGAGTAGTGTATTTATTTCTATTTCTCAGAGAAATAATTTATGTCTTTATTTTCAAGTTCAGATTAGTAGTATTTTTCTTGTTTTATTTGGGGGCCGCGGTACCCGAGTGGTATAGGTATCGGATCGTGGCTTGCTTGGTCACGAGTTCGATCCCAGTACCACTAAAGACCCGCCATGTAGGGCAGCGATGCACGTTAAATCTGTCGAGAGCTGAAACGTCCTCCCGTTGGTGTGGTGTGGTAGTTAAGAGAGGGGGGTGCCAGCTCAGGTGTCGTCCACGTCACTTGACCATGGTTCAAAATTACGTGGTCCGTCGCCAAAAGCCCTCGTGTAGCTGAACAGTGCGACGTTAATATTCAATCAATCAATCAATCAATCTATCAATCAATCTTGTTTTATTTGGCAATGAAAAAATCCGATGATGTATTCAATGAGTTGCCTCAGGACTGTCAGACCAGCGAGTAGAAATGTAAGCTAATTACGGCAGCAGAATAAAAATGTTTTTAATACTTTAACCTTCTGAAATTATGTAACTTTTTCATTTTATGATATATACTTAATCACGGTGCAATAATTAATATCATACAATAAGAACCTAAACATTTGGCTATCGGGCAGAAAAAAAACTCTTTTTGACAAACAGTGTAATAATTACAAAGCTGTTCCTTACTTAATTGCTTTTTTGCATTTGAAATAAAAATTTTGAAAATCTTAATAAATTTTATGCAAACATACTGTAACACAAGTATATAATGTGAAGATGTTCCGCACATAGTTGATATACTACGTAACCTCAGATGGCAGTATAAATCTACAGTAGATAAGAACTTCGTAGGTTAAGAGATATTCTTCCACACCAAAAAGTGCAATCGGTCGACTTTCAACTTTGTTGTGATTGTGATCCTGTAAAAGGTAAACTTGGTGTTATTTGATGGTATCAATAATTGAATGTTGATGATATTATATTTTGAATGCTGTACGATAGTAATATATTTTGTATATTTTTTTTTATTTTGATATGTACGGCCCACCATAGTTCAGTAAATTTTTACGTGGCCCACCAACCAATTTGGGTTGGACACCCTTGGTGTAGACAAAACAAAAATTGAAGTTTGCTTCACACAAACAATATAGATATATGCTGTCACGGGCTTTTTTGCAGATGGTAGAATTCTTTCCTACTTTCTTGACAATTATCGTTATATTTTAGAAGATTCACGCAATATCTTTATAAATTAGAGCTTATGTGTAATTCTGATGTATAAACTGTATTATTGTAAAGTTTCATTAAAATGCATTCAGTTGTTTTTCCGTGAAAGAATGACAAACATCCATACAAACGTTCGCGCTTATAGTATTAGTAAGTATTTTACTCGTCAGTTATTTTTGCGAAAGGAATTGGTATGAATTTAACTTAACACTTTAGGTTCATAATTTTACTTAATTTTTAATTTATTTTTATAGGAAATCTTAATTCTGATCATAATAATTCTTTAACAAATTGTAATACTAACGAATTTAGGATTTTCAATGCGTAAGAGATATCGCCATCTAATGTATCATTAGTTTTTTGCAATTTCACACTATTTCATAATTCAAAATATCAGTTTAAAAAATTAAGAAATACATCACTTTGAAATTTAACAGGTGCTTACAATTCATTCTCAGATGAAATAAATATATACATTTTGAAATTTAAAATCGCAGACTCTATGAATGAGTGATACCTAGAAATTCAGCTAAAATATAATTTACATAAACTAAAACTTTTTTACGATAACGATGTTTACACTATTATACGTTTGGATTAAAAATGCTGAGGTAAAAGGACATTCAAACACTTATTTTTTAATTGAAATCATTAACAAATGTATTAATAATTTGGTAATAATTAAGTAATTATGTTCTAAGTTTATATTACTGTTTTATTTATATAATTCTTCTTATTCTCAGATGGAAAAAGTTTCTTCACATTATTGTTAAAAACTACATCTATTAAAAATAAACATTGCATTTTGTTGAAATTTACCTCTATAAACAAGTAAAAAATACAAATATTATCTTATTATATGCAGAGGATACGAATGCAATATTATTCTTAATAAGTAGAAAATTGATTCCTATATTGAATTGTGAATAAAAATAGCTTTTTTTCCCTTAGGGTTTATCTATTGAATGTTCTTTTTTATTCAAAATTATCGATAAACCTTTAATTCCTGAAAAAGACAGTATATGTTATTTAACAGATAAGCATAGTTACTGAGTGAATATTCTTGAGTGACTCGAGGGCTTTTAATGACGGACCTCATAATTTTGAACCGCGATCAAGTGACGAGGATGACACTTGAGCTGGCACCCCTTTCTCCTAACTACCACACCAACGGAAGGACATTTGAGCTCTCAACAGATTTTACTTACATAGCTCCTGTACATGGTGAGTCTACAGTGGTGCTGGGCTCGAACTCATGACACGCCAGCCACGAGTTTGTTACCTTGACCACTAGGTTACTGCGGCCATAATAAGTATAGAGGAAAAAAAAAAAAAATTACTCTTCTTATTAAAATACATACTATAAATTCCACATTTATTTCTATATATTTTTTTTCTGAAAAGTTGCTTCACATATTTGTTTGAAAAGAACTACAGTTTTAAATAGTTCTATTAAATTTTACGACTTAATAGAACATAAATATTGTAAGTAAGAGAAAAGCCTTTAAAAAGTAGCATTTCTATTTTACCACTGCATTATCTTTTGTTGTTAATATTGAAAAGAATACCTCAGAGCAACTATGCATATATTACATGAACCGGTTATTTATTCTTCTTTTATAAATCTCTTTAATTATTTTAGCTATTGTTATACTTATAAATAAATAATTGTTAAGATCAGTCAGTTTCACTTATTTAGGTTCAGAAATTAACAATAGAAACGATTGTACTACTGGAATCCAAAATAGGCTAATTGTGGAAAATAGATGTCTTAATGGAATACGAAAATATATGAAATCAAATTTAATCAAAAGAAAAACAAAGGTTATATAGTTTTAGATCTTTTAAGATCAGTATTAACTTATGCATGTGAAATTTGGTACGTCTCGAACAGATGAGAACATAAGTATCTACGAAAGGAAGATTTTAAGATTCATCTTTGGAGGAATTGAGGAAAGTGGAATATGGTGAAAAAGATCCCATTTAAATCTCTATCGATCATATAAACAATCTGACATCGTTAACTTCATCAAAATACAACGAATTAAATGGGCAGGTCCCGTTATCAGAATCAACGAAGACAGCACCACTAAAAAAGTATTCAATGCTCAACCAATTGGCACACGAAGAAAGGGCAGGTCAAATCTCAGATGGATTGATGGCCAAGAAAAATGTATCCTAAGTTTTAAGAACAAGGAGTTGGAGAACACTGGCAGAAAGAAAGTTGGCCAGGAAAATGCTTCTTGAGAAGGCCAAGGCCCACCCTGGGCTGTCGTGCCACTGACGAAGAAAGGATGCAATTGTTAAGATTGATGTATGTGCTGCAAATTCATTTATTGAGGTATTTCTGTATTCCTTCCCAAAATATTATTCACGTTTAAATTAAAAATAATTAACTATTTTCTTTTGAAAGAAAAAATCCCTTTTTTAAAAATTATATGCATCATATAGAAAAAAGAACATACCTTATTATTAGCATAGTCTTATTTTATTTAAACTTTTATTTATTTGTGTTACTTGTTTTCCTCCATTCATGAGAAAAAATCACAAAATAAACCAAATATGAAATCAATGCATTCTTTTTCGGTTGAAAATGTTTCTCATAAAACGTGAAAGTGATGAAGAAAGCTGGAATTGCTAAAAAACAACATATTTACTATGTTACGTATCCAACTGAATATCGGACGAAAGCTATCTCTCGGGAAAATAAGGCTTTTATTCCGAGAAAGTAGTACCATCCTTCTCTCTTAAAGAGATCCGAGTACTTTTACGAATAAAACTCATACTATTAAAGTAGTGCTGGATTATTTTATGACTCAGAAGATGGTAAACGTGCTACAAGAAATGCAGTTAAAGGACATTATCTTAAAAAGAAAAAGAACAGTTCAATGTGTTGTATTATTACTCCATTCTTATGATACCTTCTTTTTCAAATCGGAATTATAGCAGCAAATATATGTAGTACAGATTTTATAAAATGCTTATATATATATATATATATATATATATATATATATATATATATATATAGTCGAATTCTATACAAACGAGATATAAATATTGATCAATCATATTCGAAAAACACATAGACAGTAGGGAATTATCACACAATGAAGGACTCATGAGCAACCGAGATTAAAAATTATAAAATGGATGCTGCAGTATTATAAATGCTGCTGACTTAGGAAAGCCAATATATAAAATAATTTATATAAAAGTGGGGTTGAACATGTTTTTTTAGCCAGCCAACCTTCCCTCTTTATGTTAATAATACTGAGCAAAAACATATTGGAAGTAATGGAGAGAAATATCTAAATCCATTACAAGATAGAGGTAACTTGCCTAAAAATTGCAGTTAAAAATGGAGAGCTCGTGCTAAATCTGAGTGCAAAAAATAAGTTATTGCCAGATTCTGGACTCTAATGCAGATTCAAAGCATGTGAATGGCTGAAATGAAGCACATAACAAAAGTATAAAAAGAAAAGAAATATAAACTAAAAAGAGAGTTACAAATTATACCATACTTTTAGTGACACTAGAGTATATAGGTGTTACCGGCAAAGTATGAACTCCGGGATTCTATAGAATGCCTAAAACTTGCCGGCAATGTATGAAATTATTCTTATTTCACACATTTCCTAGGCATTCTATAGAATGCCTAATGAGAAACCAGCAAAGTATGAAATATAACTGTATAAAATTTAATAGACATTTTAATTTACATATTATGATTAAAAAAATAGTGGGAGCTTACAGACTAATTAAAGTTACAATACAATTACTACAGGAAATTTTCGTTGGCAGCGGTTTCTCCTTTTGTGCGATTGTATTCTAGTTGGAAAAAAAAAGCACACAATTCATTTTCTTGAACTTACGGTCTAGAGTACAGTTCGTAATTTCGCCCTCCCAAAATGAAAGTGGAAGTAAAAGTTCCAACACAACATATATCTCGTATTTCGAGACATATTAGTTATCGATTATATAAATATGGTATGTCGAGTCATGGAATTTTATATATTTTAATCGATTAAATGACTTGAATAAGGTCGACTTAGAAGGTTCTGTTAATAAACTATGAAGTGTTTTTTTACAAGTTTGCCTTTTATATTCCTCTCTAGACTTCGTCACTATAACAAGGAATTAATTGAAAAAATATACGAATTTGGTAACCATGATTATATTTGGTTTATTATACATCGACTTTTTATATATTTTGGGTTGGAATTCCAGCTTTTTAACGATGCATGTTGTTTCTTATTTGAGTAATAAAAAAATATATGTGTGTAGTAGCGTTTCTGAGCACCAATTGGACTTTCCCGATCTGCGACAGTCGGGATATTTTATGTTTCTGGCCAATTTGGGTTGGCTTGGATAAGGAACAATACTGATTCAATTGTCGCATATGGTGGCATCATACAAACTTGACTAAAAGGGAAATGTGTACAATGTATACTGTGGTTTCATCAGAATTTATACAACAGTTAGAAAATGATAATTTGTTCTGTTAAAGGAACTTGGATGCACGTTTTGTTCTTGGTATGTGTCTTCCAGATAAATGCATAATTTAACTATCAGAAATTCTCGATTAATTATCTTGATTTATTTATAATGTATGCATTTATCAATATAATGTATTTTTATCAATAAAGCACACAAGGGGGGGTCCTAGGGGTCCGGATACCCCCCTTGAAGCCCTTGATTTTTTTTTCGATTGGTGATAATCCTATGAATATACTATGTAAAATGTAATTATGTATTTGTTATTAATAATTAGTTTTATTAATTAATGTTAATTATTTATTGAATAATTAAATTTGTATTGCTTTTGTTCCTTAAAATCGACAAAATCAAAATAATATGCTGGGTTGCGTATTGGAGCATGATACCAAAATGGTGGACTTTCGACCGTGCTTCCCCCCCCTTGAAAAACTTTTTGTGCACTACATATTTTTATTATTGTTTACTCTTAATTTGTATCGTGTTAATAAAATAGTAAAAATGCATAAGAATAATTCGAATTGAATTTTTAAGGAGTTACATTATAATTTTTTTGCAAAGCAATTTGTCACTTTTCAAATGTCATTAAGTAATACTGGAAATACTTTTTTTTCAAATGAAGTTTGTATAAAAGTATTTCTCAGTCTTAAAAATACTGTTCATTCAATAAGGAATACATTTCAAATGATGTGTTGTTGAGATCATTAAGCTCACACTTTTACATAAATACATCGACTTCCATTATCTATATAAATAAAAATGTAATGTGTGTTTGTTCAAAGCCGCTAATCTCTGAAGCTACTGAACCATTTCCTCTACAATTTTGACATAATGTTGCATTTGAATCCGGATGGGTTCGTATGTACTTATTATTTTGTAATTCTTTCTAAATTTTTTAAAATTTAATTTGTAAGTGATTTTCTGGGGTTATGATGCCACGTTTATCATTAAATGGCAAAATTCATATTTTTCACGCTGTTTCTCAAGATGATTACATATTTTTCTATAACTATGTTTATCGGTTGGAATATTTATCCCATTTTTCTGTTATTTGATACTTAATTAGGATTATTTTTCGAATAAATCATTTTTAATGATTATTCTTTTAACAATTAAAATTTGGTTTTGTAGTTTTAGCAACATTTGGATAGTATGATCGCGGGATGTTTATGTGTGTGATTTTGCTTACAAATTACAACTTACTTTTTCAGTAATTACTCGCAAAATTTGAAGATTATCATTTTTACAAAACCAAAACTTCTTATTGATAATGGTATTTCAGTTCTTATTACTGAAATTAACGTTAGTATTGTATTTCCGTTTTCGTTATCTGTTTTTGATAGTATGAAATTAACGTCGTGAATATTGTTTGGATCCTAGCTGGGCACACTGCTTTGAAACAAAATTTTTGGAACCAACTAACATCGTCAACCCCTTGATTTTTCTTCATTCTCGTCCATGATGTCATCTTTGAAACACGGGTTTTTGGCGCCAAAAACAGCAGTGTGCCCAGCTAGGATTTACTGGGATATAAATATTAGTTCTCTCACGTAATCCTTTTTTAATTCAAAATATAATTATTTTTATATTTTAGTACTTACGTCTTTTTCCTCCCTTGCCCTTTGCGATGACTTAATTTGACGAAATTAATCGACGGGATTGCCCTTAAATTCATTTTTTAAATTTGTTTTTGACATTTTAAAAAATTTTGTGTTCCTCTGAAATATGAAATAAAGAGTTTCTAATATATATTTTGTGTTTGTACGAAACTGTTTATATTGATTTAATCAAAATATTGAGCCTTATTTTATTTTTGATATCTTCCTAAGATTTAATTTTATACTATAACTAGCTATACCGCATGTTGCAGTGGCTCAATCAGATTAAAAAGACTGGTGCACCACAAAGGTTACAAAAGTAAATAATACTCAAAAATTGAAACAAATAAAAGAGAAAGGGCACTTACGTATTATCGCAACAATCACCAACGTTCAAAATAACTCGCCAATTAGGCAACTCCGATTTCCTGTGTTAAATTGGCAACCAGATGCCTCAATTCATATAATGTCGCCAATAGGTTGCAATAATACATTTGTACCATTTGCTTTTGTCAAGTAAATAGTTACCACTGTATCAGCCGTACCAATGATACACGGCCCCCAATACGTGTTTCTACAGTCACTAATATGGTGCTCATATGAAAAGACACCCTAAAAGAATTTTGATACAGGGCCCAATCACTGATGTTTTACAATTTCATACCCTTTTAACCTTTAAGCGTATACAATTGGCTTCAGTGCATAAAGTTGCGTTACAGAAAATCTAACTTGGGTCATCATACTGGCCGAGCAAAAGCAGTGTTGGTAGTAATTACATATCAAACTAGAATAGGCATCAAGGAACGAGCAAAACAAGCAAATGGCTTAAATACCTATTGAGAAAGCAAGTGGTTGTAAGATTGTAATTATTTTTTCTACTTGTGTACTATCGCAACAATCGCCAATGTTCAAAATAACTTGCCAAGTTGGCAACCCCAATTTGGCATGTCATGTGCGCACTGAATTGGTTATCATGGGCTTCGTTTCATATAATGTCACCAATAGGTTGTGATTATACGTAAGTACTTTATTTTTATATAAAGTACTAATTTTAATTTAGTACTTACGTATTTTGCACAATTACAAATGTTCAAGATAACTCGTCACTTTGGCAATCCCAATTTTCTATGCACTGAATTAGGAATCATGTGCTTCATTTCGTATAATGTCACCAATAGGTTGTGATAATGCGTAATTACCTTCAATTCTGTACATTACTGTAGCGTTAGACTGGCTGCAATAAACCAATTAGGCGTGATTTCGAAATCCTGCCAAAAACGAGTAGCCTACCAACATGAAATTAATATTATGAATATTATCTTAACCTGTTTTATCTTTCTCTCCAGTAATCCTTAACTAATTCAATATATAATTTTTGTTTTTTTTTATATTTTAAATAGTACTTTTAGTAGTATTTTATATTTTAAATAGTAATAGTTTTATGGAACTTACATTTTTTTTTGCCGATTATTAACCGCAAATATTTTTTTGCACATTGCGATGGCTTTGGCAAAATTAGTCGGTGGTATTTTTCTTAAATGTCTTTTATTTGTTTTTGATAATTTTTTTAAATTTCGTTTGATGTTTGTCTGAAATACGAATAACAAAATAAATATTTTATAATATATATATTGTGTTTGTATGTGAAAATGTTTACATTGAGTTAATCAAAATATTGAGTCTTGTATTATTTTTGGTATCTGCTTAAGATTTAATTTTATGTTATAACTAGAAGTACCCAGCTACATGTGGCTGTGGTTCAGTCAGCTTTAAAAGATCGGTGCACCATAAAATATGCCATGAGACTTACAAAAGTAATAATACACAATAATCCAAACAAATAAAATAAAAGGTACATATTATCGCACCAATCACAAACTCTATTAATAACTAGCCAAGTTGGCACCCTTGATTTTTATGTGCCGTACATGTTGAATCGGCAACTAGGTGCTTCATTTCACATAATGTCACCAATATGTTGTGATAATAGTTAAGCACCAAAATAATTTCAAAGTACATAGATAAGTTCATAAAATTATCAAAAACATGTTATTGAGGGGCAGTCTTATACTGAAAAAAATTACTACAGTAATTTGAATCAAAAAGCTGTCTTAAACAAATAAAATATTTCCAAATTTGATGAAATGACTCTACTCTGGAGTCCACGTGGGCAAAGGGTTAATTTTACATTTTTTTTTGTGATGTATCTCATTGCTATTGAGCTATGTCTTTTACAATAGTGTCAATTTTGTGTGAGTTTAGTTTATTTTTTCATTGTTCTTCATTTAGTTTTTTAATTGTTTTTCTTATTTCTCAGTACAACTGGTTAAAATTCTGTGCTGTCAAATAATTTTCATTTGAAATCATTGTGAAATGGACCTCTTTGGAGTGATTTGTTCAAGTGGAATGGAATATTATATTTCTCCTTGCATCAGAATTGAGCTATGTTGATTGATTGGCATTTGAAGTTAAATATTTTGTTAGTATTTTTATTTGGTCCCCTTTTTTAATGTTTTGCAATCTTTTATGTTTTAAATTTATTTAACATTCATATTTTTAAGACAATCAGCTTCTAGTGTCTGTTACATTTTGAATGTAGGCAGTCACTTTAATTGTCTTTTGATAAATTGCATTGATATTGTGTGAGCTGTGTCTTTAACGATGGTGTTGATTGTGTGCAAGTATATCATAAAAGTACAAATGTTCCAATTTTTCTGTGTATCATGCAAATTTTCTTATGTACCATCAATTTGTGACTGCTGCTCTAGAACACACAAAGGTATTTGTATATTAGCATCACCGTAACAAAATTGGTGCCATGCAAATCGCACCTTGATATCGAAACAGCCAAGATTCTAAGATTTTTTATATGAAAAAGAACCAAAATCAGTCAGATTTGGGTGAAAAATAGTGTGATTTACATGGTGGCAATTTGGCAGCAGTGATGCTATTACGCAAGTACCCACTCAACAAATAATAATCGTTCATGTGAAAAGCAGTTTGTGTCTAGATATAAGACACTCTGTTATAAAGATAGGCCCTTAAGACTGTTGATAACAATTGCTAATGCTAATTGAATGGTGAATTGCAAGAATTATCAATCATTATCAAACCTTTATCATACATTTTTTGCTAAGAAATCAAAGTTAATATTTGAAATTTCCCTGCGTATTCTACTGAAAATATCGTCAGCCCCACACACATGTATGGTTTATATTTCTCCCCTAAACTTGTTGGAGATGAAGGAAAGCAGTCACACCCAATATATGATTGCAAACAATGCACAAATTTGATTTTGTTGTCACATGTTGCTCATGTCATTGATGACAATTCCCAGTGTTAATGCCACTTTTAACAAAGGCAGTCACCTTAATTATTTTTTCTACATTTCATTGGTATTAAACTGTCTTTTACTATAGAGTTGATTTTATATGAGTGTGGTTAATTTTTTCCCATTGTTTTTCCTTTAGTTTTTCCTCATCATTTCTCAGAGCAGTTGGCAGGAATTGAGCTCTGCCAGTTAATTTTCATTTGAATTCAAATTATATAGTAAAATTGACCTTTTCAGAGTGATTTGTTGGAGTGGAATGAAATATTCTGTTTCTAATTGTGTTAGAATTGAGCTGCTTTGTAGGAAATCAAATTTAGGTTGTTGTATTCGCTAGGCAAAAGTAATGCAACAAGTAATTGCATAGCAAATGAGAAAAAAAACAGACGAAGACACGTTCTCAGGACCCAGCAGAGCAATATGTAGCCAAACTTGAAGATGGATGTTTGCGAGCACAACATTTGCTTTGTACAACATCAGGTCTGCGCTGTTCTTGACAAAAGGAATATAATAGGTTTAAAAATGGCTAAAGATATCAACGAGGAACAGCATTTCATCGTCAAACATGACTTGGTGGCGTGTAATCACACGATAACAGTCACATTGAATTCCAGTGCAACCCAGCAGAAGATTATTGGTTGAGCCAGCATGTTCCCATCAGCACAATTACTGAAGCATGTCATTGTTGCACGACTCTGAAATTTAAGGGAGAATCAAAAGGAATGTTTTGCACCACTGGAAAAATTAAACTGTCTCAGCTTGGAGAACCACCAGAGCCATTAAAACCTTTGCTTCCCAGATATACTGCTGAATCAAAACATTTCCTTTATAGCATTGAGAAATACAATTCATGTTTTCAAACTAACCCTTTGCCCTTGAGGAATCTAGAATAGAGCCATTTAAAAATTATCCTCGAGCTTGAGGTCTCCACTTTAAAGACAATGTAAATAATTTTAGGTTCATAAAATAAGAATGAAAATTCTCGTAAGGTTGGTGAGAGGGGAAGAGAGTAAAGGTGGGAGGCCTTGGACCAGCTCCGGATGTTCTCCTTCAAAATTGGGGTGGAACCAAGCCAAATTGTATTGTCAACTACATGATGCTCAATGCTTCATCTAATGACAGTCATACACCTTAGTCCTATGCCACGATAAATTTCGTGGGCCTCGATCTGACACTGTTAGAGAAGTGGCATTAGAAAAAACATTTAGAATTTTTTTATTATAAAAAATCATACCTCAAATGCAAATGTTTAAACATACTAAAATTATGTGCTTTCTCTTCTCTTTCTTTTTAACCACACTGAGCCACAGCAACGCGTGGCAGGGTGTACAGCTAGTTTTTTTATAAAAATTATTCCAAAAACTTTCGAAATGTTTTAATATCCAAAAATTACGGTACCACATTATCTCATAAAATTAATAATATAATCGGAAAATGTGCTCCTCAAGCTAAATCAAAAGAAGTGGGAAATAAATAAAACACATGTCATATATATATATATAATTCTGATATATATAGTTTGAATTTAATTCATTTTTATAAAGTAAAATTGTTTACCCCTTCAAATTATATTTCACTTTTTTGTGCTTTTTACTACTTAATTTATTTATTTATTTTAGAAGTTTTCATATTCATTATTTGGAATTAGGTATTTTTAAAAAGTTGCATAATATGCAATGCAGAATAACTTTTTTTTTACTAACTGATGCATTTTTTTACAAAATGCATAAAAACAATGTTCCCCCAAATAATATAAACTATTATATGTCTTACATCACACTTCAGAACTTTAAAGAAATATTTATTTTTTGTACTGCTATCATGTGAGGCAACATTTCTTATATGCCTTACTTTTTCTTTCCTACGACGTCTAAAAGTTCTACAAAACCCTTTTATCACCCTTTACTAAGAATTTTGCCTGTGTAGGACTAACATTTCGAAAGTAGTTTCTCCTTCGCAACTACGATATAAAAAAAATAAATGACAACGGTTTTAAAAAATGACACGCAGGTCAAAAAGCGAAATTGTTCGAAAGCTTCGTGTATTTTCTCTTTCTTGTCAACAGAACAGGAGGTGCTTTGCTGTTGACAAATGAAAGTGTTCTCTCTCAGATAGAATTCAACTTCAACGGGGTTGCCGTAAGCCTAACGTCTTCGCCAATCAGATGAATGGACTTAAGGAATTCAATTCACCACTAACGTAAGTGGACACTTTAAGATGTCTAGAATAAGGGTGGAAGGTCTCTTTAATGTAGTAGGTTTGTTTAGATAGTAAAAGAGTTATAGAGCACCCTTGAAATTCCGATTCCTCTTTCGTAATTTGATACAATGTCCAGAGAAAATTTCCTGCCAGTAAAAGATGATATTCGAATGGATTTACACTCAATCTGAGCTAAAAACACTTATGTAATGTATATTCGAACAATCGTTAATACATAATGTAAGTAATAAAGTGTTAAATGAATCAAATTAATTAACAATTTGAAGACATAACTTCAGAATTTTATTTAAAGGAGTGTTTTATACATTTCCTCATTAATATGTAGCAGTGGCGCACACAAGGGAGGGGTCCTGGGTGGTCTGGACCCCAAAAGCCCTTGGTTTTTTTTCGGATTGATTATAATTCTAAGTACGTAAAATTTAATTAAGTATTTGTTATTAATGATTAATTTTATTAATTAATGCAAATTATTTACTCAATAATTAGTTTTACTGTGTTTTTCTCGAAAATCGACAAAATCAAAAGGAGCATGATACAATAATGGTGAACTTTCAATCCCGGATCCCCCCCACACTTGAAAAATTCCTGTGTGTGCTACTCATATGTAGTTATTTTAATGTTAAATTCAAAGAATACAGTCAATTGACAATCACAAGGAAAAGAGAAAAAAGTACATTAGATAAAAAATTCGCAATAAAAAAAGTGGATATAGTTCATAAAAAAATTCAAATTTATTCATTTCGAATTACGTACTTTACTTGAGGGCAATCTCATTATCTTGACATATCCTATTTAATTAAGTAAATATATAGCTCATGATTCCTTTGATTATGTTCGGAAAATATACTTTATTGAGTTGTTTTGTATTGTCCTATCAAACATGAGGTTACCTAAATATTGTTCTGTAAAATCTATAAATAAGTGAAAACTTAATATGATTATGTTAAATCTCTAAATAACAGCACAATGATATTGAAATATCTACAACTATTTATCTTTTAAAATTCTCAGATATATTTTTAAAAAGTATTCTTCAAAACAGATCAGTCAAGACATTTTTCAAAAAGAATATTTTTAAGAAAATACAGATCCAAAAATATTAGAATAAACTTAAATAAACCGAAAAATGCAAGAGCTAAGTTTCCTTACAGAAAAAAAATTATTATGTAGTGTTTAAACAATCTACAAGAAAAATGCCATTTTCGATAATACTTTAATTTTTCGTCCAGATTAATCTTTTAAAAATTGCCCTTTGAAATTCTAAAGCGAATAATGTGCATTTTTGGTATTACAAAATTACTTATAATCTCACAATGTTTAAAATACCTTTAAATGTAGAAAACGAATAGTAAATATGACATGATGATTTTCAAAAACATAGAAATTGGTTCAGTTCAAATGCGTTATATTAGTAAAATTGAAAATCCACGGCTTCACTAGAAAAAAAAATACTATCTGAGCGACTACTGATATTAAAGCATTTGTGTGTAAAAAATAATTCATTGGCGTGTTTCATTATTTTACAAATGCAAACATTGCCCCATAAATTGGAGTATCTTCGCCAAATTGAAGATATTGTGTGAATTAATCAAGAATTTAATTTAGAAGTTTTGTACATGCAAGAAATGGAGCCATTCTAAAAAATATGCAAATACTTTTTAAAATGCATTTATTTGCTTTAACATGTACATTTAAAAAGATTCAGAAGTACAGAGTCCGTTCACTTCATTAAAGTTAAAGGATGTTCAAAATATTTTATTTTTTAATCTATTTCGTACTTTGTATATATATATATATTTATATATATATATATATATATATATATATATATATTATATATATATATATATATATATATATATATATATATATATATATATATTAAAAGAAAAAAATGTTCTTTAAGAAAAAAACCCTTTAAGACCCTAAAAATAATTTGGTATCGCAGAAAAAAAGCCCGACTTTTTTACATAAATGAATTTGGATGCGACATTATTCGTGATATCTTTTCATGTTTTATTAAAACTTCAACTATAGCTTATGACCACGGTATTTTTTTGAAAGGGTACAAAATTTAACATTTTTAAGTAGAAGAATTCATATTGGGCAAATAAATTTATAAAATAATTATTTTTGTTTCTTTATTGATGTTTTTAATTCTCAAAATTAATTACTTGAAGTAATCAAAGTTTCTTTGTTATGCAATAATTTAATGTTATGCTAAATTTGTCTTAAAAATATTGATAAAAATATTATTAATTATCGTATAAAATATTGATGGTGTTTTGTTATCGTTTGTAAAATTTCTCGTAAGAAGTAATTCGTTAAAAAACGTACAGTTTTTCGAGAGAAAAAAATAATAAATAAAAATAATACAGGATATCCTAAGCAAAAAGCCATGATATCCAGCCAAATATGGTAACCTCGTTTCATCTCATCAAGTAAGACCGAAGTGAAGCTGAAACTTTATGATCCATCGACCTACGTATTGGCAATCCGCACAGCCTTCATGAAAAGCCATAAAATTGCTAAGGGCTGAAACACAGCTTGTCAGATTTATATTTATTTTTTATACACTTTTTGTTTCCCTCTTCTACCTACTAGTATATATATATCTATCTATCTTTCGAAGTCTCGTGATTTTTTAAGTTTTTTCTGAGATATGATTTGAACAGCAATTTGTTAACCGATGGTAGATGCAGTAATGAATTTTTTTTCAGATTTTTTCCTCTTTCTCATCAAATTTTATTATCTTTTCGTTAGTAAGACTTGATTTTTTTACTCTTTCAGAGCACAGGGAAAATGCTTCAATTTTTCTTTTGAGATAGCCATTAATTCAGGTCTATAAACTTTAACCCAGAGAAAATAATTAAAAACAAAGTACACGGGGTTAAGAGAAATAAAAACTCTTATTAAAATAAAATGATCCGACATAAAATATTTGATTTCGCGTACATGGTGTGACTAGATTTAATATCGTGTGTTTCCAGGAACCTATTTTGTTGTAATGACGCAATATATCATCTTAGATTAAATTCAGTTTCGTATATCGTGGTATTAAAACAGGATAAAGGAAGCGCGTTCGATTATTTTCAGTAATTGAAAAAGAGTTCCGCAAGCTCGAATTTTCAAGACTTAGTTTTAATTATGAAATTAATTCAAAACAACGAAGTAGTTTCGTGTTATGCGTGTATAGCTGCATATATATATATATATATATATATATATATATATTATAATTTAACTATGATGTAGACGATAATTATCAGGATTATACACTATGTATATAGAAAATAAACAGATATGTACCATAAAGTCCGGCGTATAAGGCTCACTTTTAACAAAAAAAAAGATCGAAATTTAAGAGAGGGCGTTATACGCCGAATGTAAAAATTAGGCATATAAATATTAAAAAAAAGATTACCAAAGAAAAAAAATAGTGGTCTGTGTGTGCATAAAACAAAATACTGCTCATTTAAAAGAAGGCGACATTACTTATGAACTTATACAAATGTAGTTCTAAAAATATACTATTTTTTTTTCTGAAGCTTGGAATAATATCTCAAATAACTTAAAAACAAGAGCATTGCCTAAGCATACTTGAGGTTTCTTCTTTTTTTTTTAAAAAAAAGAAAAAGAAAAAACAACAACGTTGTGCATGTTATACGGTGAATATACCTAAAAATTAAAAAAAATACAGATTCAAAGTGTGGGTGCACGTTATACGACGGTGTGTGTTATACGCCGGATCTTATGATATGTGTAACGTAAATATATATTTATTTTGTGAACTTTAATCACAAGAATTCATAACTCTTGAGACATATCAAATAATCGCTTATTTATGGAATTTGTACACAAAGATCTTTCCACTCAAATGTCAAGGAAAAAGACAGGGTATTATACCTTCCCTACATTTAAATACAAGGTAATTATAATTTTAGAAAAATAACCCCTTGTTCAAATGAAGGAAAGTACATGTTAATTTAAGAAATTACGCCCGTTTCTCATATAAAAGTCTAAAATGCTCTGTAAGGCACATGTAAGACATTAAGGCAATCTTTTACTACATATTGCCAATAAATCTGTCAGAAAGTCAATGTATATTCCTTTTATATATATAACAAGAGATCACGAATAAATCTGTCAAACTATAGGCTTTAATCTTTCGTTGCTAAATGAAAATATATTTGAATTTGAAAACAGGGTAATCAAAAATATGATTTAGGTTAAAAAAATAAATTATCAGAGAATTTTAAGTAAATATGAAATTTATCTCTTAAAACGGTAAATACTCTGACGTTATAAAAGAAGCAAAGGAAAATACATTTGAGTTAATTTCATAGATATAACTCATAGAAACTATTTCTTGTGCTGATGTTGGTAATTAAGACCATAATTAATTTAAAAATTGTTTATGTGCTTTTTTTTTTCTTAAAATATTACACGAAAAATAAATACTACGCAAGCACAATTTAGATGTCTTAAAGTAAAAAAGTAGAGACATGAACACAATAAATTCATCCCAGGCTTAATTTAAAGAAATGTAATGAGAGAGTGAAAATGAACTTATTTATTCAAAAGTATGATTAAAATGGTTAAAAAAATTATGTTTTCTGAACCAAATATTTATTTAAGATACATATTTGAGCTATGTTTAAAATCGGTTAGCAAAACCAGCAGATACTGGAAGCTAAAGTTACATCATGTTTTTTTTTAAAAAAAACCTGACTTATAAAATTATTGATGAAAGTCGTTTCATTCAAATAATATAACACATAAAAAAATGTCGACAATTAATCTCGTGTGATTTTAAGAAAAAAATATTTTTAATGTCGATAATTTTTTTTTATGTTAAAACATTTTTTAAATCTGTAATTTTTCGAAAAAAATATGTAGCAATCTTTAATTTTCGATCTATATGCTATTTTAACTAAGCAAAAGTAATTAGTTGTTTAGATACGAAAGTACACCGTGTGGATCGCAATAGGTCAGATTTCTAGAGCACTTAATGTCTTGCCTTATAAGGTTAGATTACTTCGGAATTAACCCTAATCCGCGCGAAAATTCTGTAACAAGAAAAGTTGCTACTAGCATCTTTATGTTATATCCGGGAGAAAAAATAGAAAAGGACATGACTTAAATACATTATAGACATGTGCTTACAATATAAATAATTATGTGAGCTACCATACTGTTTAAGTGCCAAAACATACAAATATCATGTAGTAGGAGAGTAATTTGTTCTTTCAACAGAAAATAATACTCGAATAAGCAAAAAAGAGGATGAGAAAAATAAATTTCTTTCGTTGACTCATTCATCTTGAAAACTCGAATACTACTTAATACATTAAAATTTTATATTTTTACTAGAAATTTTACAAATAAATATACTTATGTGTAAGTATGCTCGTGTGTAAATAATCATATGATAAACGTTTTTTTTTTAATTGAGAGATGTATTATTTCTTGTTAACAGTTTGATTTAAGTTGTACTACGTTCTCTGAATTACGCTTTAAAAATGAATTCTTTACAAAACTAACAAACATTTTACATTTATTTTTGTTCATACATATGTCATCCTAACTTATTTGCTGCCTTGATTTAGGAGTAACTGAAATCACTAGCTGTTGTCCAAGACTCATGCAAATTACGAAGCTTTGTCTATTAAATTTTTAAATTAACTTTTAAAACAGGGATTTCTGTTCTATATTTCTACTAAAATTACGTAAACTTAATACCTACTACTTATGAAGAGGAAGTACAGCAATTATTGACGAATGATCTTAGCATTTGGTCGTACGTTTTCACCATTACATGTTTTATAAACCGGGTGATTTAGAAGACAAGGCTAACTTTAATAATTTATAACTTATGAAAAAGGAAATGATTAAAATTCCCAGTTTGCAAGAAACGGGTGCACATGTTATTAGTCGCTGTAACGTTATATAGGATACTACAAGTATTGAATGTACCTTTCATCACTCAGAAGCATAGCTGTCAGACGAGACACAAAACCATTCATAACATTTACTGGTATCTCTTGTGGAATGGCATACATATATAAATTGGTGGACGTATTCTTAATTTTTATAAATCATATCGATTGTTTCTCGTTATATTTAACCAAGAGTCACATGGTGTCAGATCGAGATATGTGTGAAGCGAAGAAAAATGAAAGGATTGACTGATAAAATGACTATCTTCACAAATGCTGTGAACAGAACGCGTTGAATTGGCATGGAGACATGAGGAGATGCTCCATCTTGCAAAGAGATGGCTGTATGTTGTGTCAGTCATACTTGAAGTCCTTAAATGATGATATGTAACAAAGCTGCTTATAGATAGTCAATGGCAGAAGGAATGTCACTGACTGTCTGATGTAGCAGTGCGGTGGGTAATAATGCTGCCATTAGATTCCAGTTTATAATAATGTTGCAACTTGTATGGATATCGTTTTAAAGAAATTCGGAGAACTGTCAAGACAATTTTTTATAAAGTGTCTTGATGTTATCTGTCTCGAAGTTTTTTGAGCACTGCTTTCCTCGCTCGTAGAAAAGGAACCGCAGACATGGAATCCACTGTTTGTTCAACTGTCTGAACAAACGCAAACAAGGTCTCAACTTGTAACGGGAAATTTTGAATTATTTGGAAGAAGATGAAAATAAAATTTTATGGGCGCTTGGTAATAAGAAACGAGTCTTGGACCTCTCAATATGACCCTGATACCGAGAAATTGAGCAAGAAGTTTAAGTTCAGCTATTCGTCTTAAAAAGACTAAGAGTCAGAAGTCTTCCGGGAAGGTCATGGGATCGTTTTTCGTGGAGTTCGTTTTGTGGTTGTCTAAACAGAATAACGGTGGAAACTCAAAGCAATCCTCTTTACTGTAGACTTCAGAATAAACTGCATGCAAGTCAGTTTAAGAATGAATTAAAGATGGTTATTGCATGTCGAAGAAGGCGACTGAAATGGGACCGGTCCTCCAGGGGTTCAAGAGTAACAACCCTTCCCCATAAAATATATTCTGGTTACGAAATCTGAAGAAGAAAATATATCCGGAACATGCCATATCTTAGATGGGTGGATGATCTAGAAAAAATGTATCCTAGTTTTCAGAACTAATAATTGGAGAACACTAGTAAGAAGAAGGCAGGCCTGCAAAAAGCTTCTTGAGAAGGTCAATACCTACCCTGGGCTGTCAAACCACTGAGGAAGGAAGGAAAATGTGGTTAGGTAATCTTCCATTCTTTGCCGAACCAGAATGTTATAATTTTGTAATTTGGACAGTTACACTTTATTCTTCCAAACTTATCTTTTGCAACATTTTCTTAATCGCAGAACATTTAGTCTTAAAGTGGAGTGGAAGATTTGAAAAAAGCAAATGGCATCATTTGAAAAGTACAACAATAGTTTTTTGATGAATCTTCCACACAAATGGCATTGGTCAGATAGAGAAAAGCCGAGGCAAGTTTATAATTCCAAACAGTGACTATGAACAGAATTATTAAGAATGAAAAATAAAATTAAGCTCCCATCTAGATTATCAAATCTAATTATAACTTTCCGATATTCCTTTGTATATAAAAATAGAATCCGATATGCCTGCGAAAAATCGTTCCGCAAGAATCTCTGAAAATAAAACTATAGCAACAAAAGGAATTGGAAAAGTGAGTCAACAAGACCTGGAAATTTTAACTCAATTCAAAATACCCATAGGCAAATTAGCACTTTCTGGGATGTGGACTATAATAAAAAAAAAGTCTTTTATGTCTTTGTTACAGATCACAAAGAGGGGATGAGTCCTCATATTTCACTGCTAAAGTACAGCACACACCTTGCCGCAATGAAATTCACTTCGCCAATAACAATTAAAGTACTTGGTGGGATGATTATGCATAGAAGCACTAATAAGAGCCAAGCACATATAATAAATATGTTCTAAAGAACAGTTATTCGTTAAGTACAGCAAAACATAGTTAAATAGGTTTTATTGATTCGACTTTCCTCCTCCGTGGAAGAACTACTTAGTAGCTATGTCAAATAATCAATAAAATAAAGAAAATACACCGAAACCATAATGAAATCCCAGAACTTCACAGAAGTATATGTGAGTAAACTAAAAATTGCCATTTTTACCAATAACTTACAATACGTTAATACTTCAACAATAAAACAGAACTATGCAGTTAAGCTCTCTCTTAATCTTAGTTGCACACACACACACACACACACATACACACACACACATAAACTATTACAATTGTAACATAAGTAATAAAATCAAATGACAAAACCTTACTAATATTGTAACCTAGAAAGAAATAAAAATTAAATTTGTAGGTAATTTGGGAGTAATTAGAGCCACCATACAGTTAAACTGGTTCTTACCGAGTTAGGCATGGAATCAAACATGGCTTGTATCAAGGGAATTTCGAAGCATGCTGCTTCAAGTCTATGTCACACTTCATAAATAGATGTGGCTGAAAGGGAAAGCAGTAAATTCTTTCAACCACCCCCTAAATACTTTTAATGTGTTACAGCAGGGGTGCGTAATTGTTTCGGCTCAAAGGCCACAATGTGGAAGTGGAGAATACCGGAGGTTCACACCTTCTTAAAACTACTACATTCATTAGTTAAGCTTGCATTTCAGAAAAAAAGTATGAATTGTACCATATAAAAGTTATTAAATATATGTGTTAAAATAAATATTGTCAGTATTATTCAATTTACTTACTGTGCTAATTTCATATAATCTATACCTGCAATCACATTTAATTTTATAATCAGTTTAATGAGACAAATGTACCCATGTCGAACTTCTTTTCACAGCCTGCAAGTTAATGTCAGTCAACTTTCATATATATTTACTTTTACTGATATTCAGGTAAAGAAAACTCTGCTCACAAATATATGTCGACCTAAATATAGAAATTTTCTGCATATTTAGTTTTTGGATTGACTTGGCAGGCTGCATGAGGCCTGCGGTTGGTTATTAGCCCACCCCTGTATCAGAGAACTCGTGAACGTATTGGTTTGTGCAACCGTCGAATATACCTTCAGTGCCGAGGTAAGTTAGAACATGACGGGAAACATGAAGTATTGCATTATCATGTACAAAAAAGACTTCTTCGAGTTCCCCGAAGATGGGACCCAGCCATGGGTCAAGTGGCTGTACAGATTACCTAAAATGGGAACGAGAGTTGCTTGTTTTGTGTGCCCAACGACTGCTCTTACCAACACACCAGATGTAGCGTTCATGTGATGATATCGAAAGCAAAAAATCCAAGTACGTTCTTTACGGTGCTTTAGGATATGGATACGTCTAGCATGATGTTGCAGTCAGAACAAGAACTCTGTCAGTCTGACTAAATTCATCAAGAGACTATGTTGTAGAGTCAATGGAAGTCACAATAAAAGTAACAATCACCATGCAGAACTGTTCGTACTACTGCAGACTTTATTGTACTGTCATTGCGGTATTAGTAGTGTTGTAAACAAGTTCATGATGCGACTGTATGATCTTTTCCAAGGTCAACTTAAAACGTGTTGGTCCTCTCGGTTGTTAGAATAAGAAAGCTTTTGAGATCGTGCATGACGTTTAGTATGATTCTCCAGGACCTATTACAGTAGAACGTCGTTTATCCGAATCAATTGGGGCTGGGCATCGTACGGATACGCGATTGTTTAGATAACTGAAAATCCAATGCGATTCATGCAGTATATGAAACCGGAAACTATGCGAACATCTTTACGAATTTGTTTAAATATGCGAATACGAAAAAATATTTCTTTAAACTTGTGGGCACAATTCTTATCGTCAGACAATCGTTCGCCTTCAATCTTCAATTACTGTATCCAGTGGCGTGATTAAAAGTTCATTTACCAACCAGTGCTAGGTTTGAAATCAGCCGAAACGGCTAATTTCTCGTTAAGTGCCTGAGCTTTTTCGAACAACAGCGGGCCCGATATCCAGTTACCTTTGCTACTTCTTTATGAAAAAAAAACAAGTAAAATGCACGATCAAGAACAACATCGTTTGCTTCCCTCATGGTTTTCCTGTTTTTCGAGCCATCTCCTCAGTCAAATTTTGACGCAAAATTTAAAATGGTTTCTCGGCTTTTTATATGACGAAAATTGTTCCCTTTCCAATATTATCAAACTGCGTTAGAGACGCTTCACTTTCTACCTTCACGAGACGGATCAGTATTTCAAGTTTTGTCTGTATGTTCAAGACGTTGCGCTTCCGTTTTGAAGTCGAAGCAATGGCAATTCACAACTCAACAAAAGAGCACGTATACATCCCTCACTCGGAAACAAACTGACCTAATATTCCACGCAGATGTTTACTAAATCACACAATTGAAATTCTCCAAATATCACTGACCTTGAGGTTTCCTGTCATTTATGGCCTCACGCGAAACAACTGTTCAGCATTGCATTGTACGAAAACGTATTCATTCAGTTGACAAAAACAAAAAACAAAAAAAGTGGTCCGGATATTTGTTGCTCCGAATAATAAACGTTCGGATAAACGACATTCTACTGTAATTTCATAATGAATGCCATTGGATTCCGATTAATATGAGTTGAAATATCGTGAAACGATACGCTGTACTCTCAAGAGGCCACGATTCTAACACTATTAAAAGTAGTCGGTACCCCCTATACCGACAATGTTAAATTGAGCTATTTTAGGAACCTGTTTCTCAGAAATTGTTAAATATAAAAACTTGAAATTTTGCATGTATATTAATTAAGCTTTTTATTTAAATAATGGTAAAATGTTTCAAAATATGTTGCTTAGTTTTTACAAAAAAAAATCATCGTAGAAGTATCGCTTTGAAATTTTTGAAAATTGTCATTTTTTTACAATAACTGCTTTTCAGCTAAATATTTTGTGAAAATCCCCAAAAAAGTAGCTCTATTATATATAGTTACATATTATTTATGTCCAGGAAAAATTGTAAATACTGTCATTCAGTAGATTCTATGAACAAGGTACTCGTGGTTTGAAAACACTCATTTTGAGATAAATGCATTTTTATTGTAAAAAGACACTCCAAAACAAATATAATGAATTACAGTATGTATTTGTCCTATTTAATTAAACTATATTCGTAATTTTTTAAGCATAAAATAGGAAACAGAAAAGTCTTAAAATGTTCAGAAAATACATATATAGTATTTTTCAGTTTCTGTTCAACGAGATTTTTTTTTAGCATTTTGCATCAATTTTCTCAAATTATGTAACAATCTGTGAAGAATTTTTAACTTCAAAGCATTACAAATATCAAATTTGACCTGATAGCATCATAAATATAATGTAAATATGCATCAATATGTAAAAGTCATAATTTGGAAATACGTGATTTTACGACTTTGCGAAAACTTTAATTATGGATTTGTATGTTCCCATGCAAACACAATTTCTTAAAGTTTAAAAATTCAAAATTTTCTCTAAACTGTACAATACCTTTCAAAAAGTCAAAAATAAAACTGTTTTTATGTTTTTAAATATGAAATTTGTGTATTTTTATGCATGTAACAAGCTTCTCGCAACGACAAAAATCATTACAAATCTGAGTTGTAATTAGTTACCTATTATTGAAAAACTTTTGAATACTAAAGCTTAAAAACTTGTCTTAACAACAAATAAACATTAATATTTCCAATTAAATCAAATATTTAAAATATAGTGTTTAGTTTTCTCAAAAACAGGCAACATAAAAATATCACTATGAATTTCTAAAAACATTGGCATTTTTTGTAACGATATATGGACTCCAGTCAAATATTTTGGGAAAATCCCCCAAAAACTCACATGAATATATATAGTTACATATAAGTAACATTAGGGGAAAAAATTCATTACATTCATACATTATATTCTGAGAAAAACATGAATACAGTTTTAAAAACATGATTTTTGAGAAAATTGAATTTTCACTATAAAGTGCCACTTTATGACAAAAATAATGAATTCCAACATGTATTTGTCCCATTTTATTGAACATTATCATCTTTACACTTTATTTTGCATAAAATAACAAACAAAAAGTTCTAAATTGCCCAGAACAGCATTTTTCAGTTTTTTTAACGAGAAAACATCAAAATTTTCACAGATTCTGTATCAATTTTTGAAGAATGTTTAGCTTACATGCATTACAGATATAAAATTTGAGCAGAAAGAGCATCATAAATATAATATGAAAATGTAACAATATGGTTTTGTTGTGAATTTGAGACGGTATTTAAAAATACCTGATTATACGTTTCGTAAGTTTTTCGTAACATTATCATTCGGTTTTGTTGTTGAAGACTGTTTCTAAGTTTTAAACTTCAAAAGTTACTCTAAACTGGACAAATGATTTCTAAAACAGACAAAATAAAACTTTTTTTTTTGTTTTTAAATATGAAATTTATGTATTTTTAAGTATGTAACAAGCTTCTTGCAAAGACAACAAACATCACATTTGATGTATTATTTCATACCTTTATCTCAGAAACTATTAAACATAAAAACTTAAGATTTTGACTACATGTAACATAATTATACACTTATATTTATACTAAAGTGAAATTTTTTAAATATATTAATTTGTTTTTTCAAAAACAAACTTTTAGTTGAGCGAGCAAATATAATTATTGTGAATTTATTGAAAATTGTCATTTTTTGTTATGATATCAGCTTAAAAATATTTCAAAAATGTCACTTTAGTACACACAATTGCATTTAAGAAACATAGTGCATGCATACATTTAATTTACAAAATTTAAAAAATTATTTAGAAAACAATTTTTATAAAAAAATTTTACCTTGAAAAAATATAATCCTTTTTCTTTTCCATGACAGAATATCTTCATTTTGCCTTGTGCAGTTATTAAATTAAGATTCATTACGAATATATTTCTAACCTGATCACAATTATATATCCTAATTTTGTGTGTGTTTCTTTTAACACTTTACTTAAACACGCGAAGATTTAGTAATCATTAATTAACTAATTAAAAATGAATTTCCACTAAAGAAAAGACCTAAATTTCAGTAAAAAAATGACTACATTTAAAGTATAACAATTACTAAAACCCACATGAAAATCTGAAATTGCCTCCAAAGGTTTTTAGCAAATCTAACAGCTGCTGTTATACAACTTGTGACGAATCTATACGGAACTTTATCACTAACCTTCTGAGTCGACCTTTTTAGGGAAATTTAATTCCCTACCTATTTCCAATCAACTCCAAAAAGCGGACAGGATTCCTTGTTATGCAGATTAGATTAAGTATTTAAGTCAAACGAAATAGTAAAGTTAGAGCAGTAGGAGATAGAGATTGAAGCAGAAAGTTATCGTGGATGTAAATTGAAGATTTCTTGTTAGAGATATTTAATCTCAAGAATTGAGATTCCGAGTGGTAAATATTATTGTGTGTTTAAAGTCTCATTAAAGTTTTAGGAGTGAGATTAAAGTTAAATGTTCAATAAGAACATTATTAAATATAATTCTGGGATCTCTTATCGTGGTAATTTCTGCGTGATCGTTATTTAATAAATTAATTAATTGGATCATTAATTAAGTTAATTTAAAGGATATTACCTTTAAAACCTCATAATACTAGTAGACGCATTTGTTAATAAGTCTTTGATTCTATTTGGGAAAGATAACCAAATAAAGAAAGTTATTTATAAAAATGGCTACTGGTTCTTCTTTGACTCAAAATTATTCTCGTTCTCAAAGTGAGGTCCTAAGAGACCTTTACAAACTATCTAAAGTTAATTTGGGTATTAAAAATAAAAATTAATCAAGGCTTTTCAACTTTTCCCAAGTTTTAAAAAGACAATGTTTACATTTGTATCTGCAAAAATGGTCGTCGTAAATCAGCTGATTTTAATTTTTAAAATTCATTTTAAAATATTTTTAATTCATATAATGGCTTGCATGGTATATCATTGGAAATGCCTTGATTTGGAGATTTTATAAACATCAAAAACTCAAAATCGATTTCTGAAAGGTTTTTACCCGACTGACTGCCTTTAAATTTCGGCACGTACTGTAAGCTGATTGTTCTTGTTATATGAGGTATAACATTATTTCTCTTGAACAATCATCATTCAAATGCGATTTAAAAATGAGAAATCATTTGTGTAACTTTCCTTTTATATGGAGTTTGATAAGCCCTTCGACACCCTGATTCATTTGATTTACTTTAATATTAATAATTTCATACACACATCAGCATCTTCTTTCTTTCTTGTGGAATTGACTTCTTGTTTATTTTTCCTTCATTGTGATTCACTTTAAATAGTATTACATGAATATATTAATTAGGGCATAAGAGAAGAAGGTGCAACAATTTGTAATGCATTTATTCTGTAAGATTTTGAGGAAGGGCATAGAAGTTTTTAAGTTTTACCATAATAAAAATCGTTAATACTCTCAGAATCAAAAACACAGAGCTAAAAGAATTAATTTATACTCACATATATTGTAATATTTACCCAGTTTTTGGTAAAAATCATATTTCAAACAACTCATTAAATACGCCAAATACGCGTAAGGGAAAGAATTCGATTACATTGAAGTCAATTCGAAGAAATATTACTTATTGTGCCATAAATTATGCTCCAGTTATCAGATGTCGTTCATTATAATGATGAAAGTAAATTAAAGAAATAGAGGGAATTTGAAAGATTTATCAAGAAAAAGGGAAGATATTTTTAAAATCCTAATTGGATTAAATTTGTGATATATTTAAATAATGTTTCCTAGGAAACTACCAGCTTTCGAAAAAGATAAACACAAACCAATTACTGCACTTTACATTCATTTAAAAAGGGAAAACAGAATGTAATTTTGCTTATGATGTTTTGAAGTAATTATCGTTTTTTATAAAATGATAAGTTATTAAATCTAACACATACTTAAACGTCTTAAACTAAAAATTCGTTTACTTACATTAGATATAGATCTAAATGATCTGATGCAATACTTTTCGAAAATAATATTTCTACTAAAATTCCATTAAAAGATTAGGCTCTAAATGTGGTTTACAGTGACATATAATTTTGAAGTTTAATATAAAAATGAAGCTTTTCCCCCGAAAAACAAAAAGTTAACTGCCTTACTTTGAAATCAAATGCAAGTCTCATTTACAAGACAAGGTCGATGCATTTGAAACGCATTAGTTGCTGCATGTGAGATTGAAGCTCTTGTCACAAAATCTCTTTGTCTTGGTATTAAAATTTTATTTTATTATATATATATATATATATATATATATATATATATATATATATATATATATATATGTGTGTGTGTGTGTGTGTGTGTGCACATGGGTTCAAGGTTCAGTTTCAGAATAGTTTGCCGGTGAGGCTCCCCGCTAGCGCAACAGGCAGAATGCCACTGGTTCTGCCACTAGCGAGTGGGTTGCTCTGATGATCTCCCAATAGTAATCTCACCGTCACATGTTGTATTCATTCTCTCGTCACAGTTCCTCCGTATATTGAAGTGACCATCCTGTAATGATCGTTCCCCTCTGCGATCATTTCCAGCAAAAGAAAAAAGTCTGTGAACATTAGTTACAGGGATGGAGAGCCCCGGGAACCTGAAATGAATGAAATTGGAGATTTCTTTAATTTGGTCTTCACTTCACCTTCAGATGATTAGATGTTGTAGTGGTTCTCTCGTGATTTCGTACTTTTTCTGCCCCATATCGATCCTTGCACTTTACTTTCACGATCGGAAACTATGCTCTTAATTTCAGACCAGGGTCGAACTAAGTCCACTGTAAGGTCACTAAATCACCTGGTTTGTTGCCGTGAGCCTTCTTGCGCTGCTTATTGAAGGTGTTCTGGTTTTCTTCCTACATCTTCGTAGTGTTTTCTCTGGCTTCATGTCTTGTCTAGTTTATTGGATCGTTCGCATTACGCCTTTCAGGAAAGGACAATCTACTAGCATTTTGGCAATCAGGTATATCATCTTTCAACACAGTAAATACATGGTTGTAGTTTTTATTCGTCGATGGTGTTGAACCTATAAAGCCAATGTGATACGTACTTAATGGGATATCTTCCTTTGGAATATGATTTAAAAATAATTTACCTTTTCCACGTTTTTTTATTTACATGCACACAATCAACACAATTAGATATAACATCTTTGACACTTTTCCTAAGGTAAGGGATGTATAACTTATGTCTAACTGCGTTATCAGCCTTAAATACACCAAACTGACCTGTGGAGTGAACGTTTTTTAACAATTTCTGCTCGTATTAGTTGAGGTACCAACAAAAGTTCAATGTCATATTCTAATTTATAAATTGAGTTATTCTTGACCCCGAAGTCACTAATTTGTTTACTTTAAAGGAGCCGTTTTATCAAATCTATGCATTCTTCACTGTATTGACAGTTAACAACTTTAGATGTAATTTCATCACATTCATCTAATACATTTTCAATTTTCAATAAAAAACACTCTGCAAAAGAGGATGCATTCTGTATAGATCTGGCGGTTTTCGCGGAAGTTATACCTGGAAGTAATTATTTTGATTGGCTATTTACGTTTGGTGTTAAAATACAAGAATGCTTAGTTATTGAATAACAGCTGCGATTATCTATATCTTTGGAGATTATTTTGGTAGGGCTATCTCTACTCTCGTGATATCTGATTCTCATTTTTCCTCGAAATATGAACTAAGTCTTTTTCCTTCAAGTGGCTTTTTCATTTCGATTAACGATGGGTTTATTATTGCGATTTGAGCTGCAGAACATATAAATGCTTTAATACGCTGATTTTCCACTGAAATGTCAACATATTACAATTGTCCAATAATTTCGTTTGCTTCGTTTGTTAAATTTAATATGATTTGCATAATTATGGTTTCTCCTATCTAAATCAGAGCTAGCTATTATTTCTCTATTCAATTCAAATGGTTTTTTGTAGCGTTTGGAGTAATCTCTAGTATATAATGATTTATATCACTGCAAATATAACAGTATTTCTTTTGTTTGTCAAACGATTTTTTGAGAAGCATTCTAGGCACAGACTTATAGTGTTTCTTTTCTCAAGACTTGAAAGTGTCTATTGTATAAAAGCAAGAAACTGTTTCGTCCCTAAGAGGACCCCCCTCGAAAACTGATAAAAACGTCACACTCGATGGCTAGTTCTAATAGTGTAAACCAGCTTTCTCCTTGTCTAATTCCAATGTGGGTTACGGTTCCTTTGATAAGTGTTTCGCGTACATTTTTTTGGAAAATATTAGATCTCGTGGTGATTCAAAGGAATTGACGTCTCTTAATTTAAAGTAATATTAAGAGATAGTGATTAATCTTGTTGCGAATGTTTCATCTGGTAATTTAATTTCGTTTTTACAATCTTTAAGCATTCTTGAGGAGTCGGTTGGAACTCTCTAAGCACTCTTGATTTAAGTTTGTTTTAATCTTTTGATTTTTCTACTTTCATGCAAAGTTAAACATTTCCCGCCTTCTGTCCAAGTATGTTAATTAAGGTTTTACTTTCTCGTCGACGTTTTTAGTAACAAATGCCCGTTCTAAGAACTGGAGAAAATATTAAAATATTCCGCTTTTGTGTAGGAACAGGAAGAGTAAGTGTTTTGGTGCTTTTTATTAAATTCTCAATAACAACTCCGTTATTTTTTTCTCTTCATTTTCTATTTTTTGGATTTAAATATTATCCGTGGCTCTTAACAGCTCATAGTTCTTTTTGTTTATCCAACTGCGCGAGTTTAAATTTTTGTTATTATAATTCTTGATTTTCTACAGCTATTTGAACTCTTTGTTTCTTAAGTTATATTTCATTTTGATTTATAATCTCTTCTGTGACATTGTAGGATAAGGATTTCACAAATTACAGATCCATTTTATAAGTATAGGTTCCTCAATTTTTTTTTCTTTAACTTTATTAGGGTATCGGTACTCTCTACAGTACACCGCCTAACTCCTCAAAGACGTCGACTAAATGGTCTTTTCTAGAGTTTTTATACATTTTACAAAATAAACAAGAAATATCCTACTTTGTTTTGAAATTCTTCCGATCCTTCCCCAACGAATAGTTTTTTTTTTAAACAAACTAGCAGTTCTTCAGGCTTTATCAAAACAGGACATTTTAGTAACCCATACACAAATGGTGGTGTTCTCACGTGTCGCTAAAAATTTTGTCAATTTCTTTACATTTCCCGGTAGAGCATCCGGATGTAAACTAACACAAACGGGGAAGAGATTTACAATGGAGGAATTGTATAACATGGACTTAATTAAAAGTAAAAATGAAGCGAACCGGGAACGTCCGAATGTTTCTTCAACGTAAGTTCAAGGTTCAGTTTCATAAAAGCTTGTCGGTGAGGCTTCCTGTCACTGGCTCAGCTGCAACGGGAGGGTTGCTTTGAAGATCTGATAGTACTCTCGCCGTCGCATGATGAATTCGCGTTCGACACAGCTCCACCACCACATATATATATATATATATATATATATATATATAGTCTAATTCTCTACAAGCGAGAGATGAACATTCATCAATCATAATCGAAAAACACAGATACAGTAAAAAAAACCACACAATGAAGGACACATGGGAAATCTAAATTTAAAATTTAAAAAAATGGATGCTGCAGTATTATAAACATAGCTGACTTAGGGCAGCTAATATATAAAATAATTATATAAAACTGGAGCTATATATAAATATATATATATATATAAATATATATATATATAAAATATATATATAAATATATATATATATATAAATATATATATATATAAAAATATATATATATATAAAATATATATATATATATATATATATATATATATATATATATATAAATATATATATATATATATAAAAACATTCACAATTATCAATTGAAAAATTGAAATATATGAATCCTATAATACCAAAACACTTCAGAATATCAATGGCGAATATAAAAGATAATATTCCATCGTTTTCAAACAAAATTAAAAATATAGAATATAAAATAAAATTTTATAAAATATCCAAGTGCAATCTCGGACTTAGGACCGATAAGTGGGGTTAAACTAGTTTGATGGCGCCAACCTTCCCCCTATTGCAACTTGGTAAGTTAATTGAAAAATATCCAAATTTCAAAAAAAAATTTAAAAATTAAAAATTAAAAAGTTAAAATTAAACCATTATACTTTAAATTAAAAAGATAAAATTAAATTATTATACTTGAAAAATAAAACTATTCGCCATCGCATTCTGAAAGATATTACAATATTAAAATTTAAAAACAATTTTAAAATTTAAAAACAATTTAGTGCATAATACAAGTGAACCATCAAACGCCCAAGGTGATGCACCCATCTTTAAAATAGTTGTGTAGGTAGAAAAAATAAATATTTGAAATCCGAAAGTTCAAATAAAAAAATATTTGAGATCCGAAAGTTCAAATTAAAAAATATCTAAAATCAAAAAGTTCAAACTAAAAAATCCGAAAGTTCAAACTAAAAAATCCGAAAGTTCAAACTAAAAATCTGAAAGTTCAAGCTAAAAAATCCGAAAATTCAAACTAAAAAATCCGAAAGTTCAAACTAAAAATTTCTAAAATCCGAATGTTCACATTAAAAACACAGTATATTCACAAATGAATAGAGTAAATCATTAAGAACTCACCAAAGAGTATCCCATCAAGAATACGATCAATTTCTTATAGCACGACTTTTCATATTTAATATATCAATTACCACTTCATATTTTGCTCATAACATCTAACCAATGCCATGTCAATCCAAACGATTCTTGATCCAACACTAGAGTTTGACCACTTGACATTAGATGCAAACCAGACCACATGTAAAAAACTTGCTTGATTGATTGGTCATATATATATATATAATATATATATATATATATATATATATATATATATATATATATATATATATATATATATATATATATATATATATATATATATATATTTATTTATATATAAAAATATTCTGTGTGTATGTATGTGACGACTAAACTCCTAAACGGCTGGATCGATTTTGATGAGATTTTTTTATTCCAAGTGGATTTGAGAATGGTTTAGATTCACAATTTGGTCCGATATCGAATTAGTTAAAATTATATTAATTAAAAACATTGAAAATATTCAACTCAATATTCACCAGCATTGTCGTAACAAAGTTATTGTTATAAAAATGACGTAAGTTGGCGTCGAAAATCGATTTTCTGCCAAACTGGCTAAACATGGTCTTCATTGTTACAAAACTGCTGACAAATCATGCTTTTTAGCGTTTTTAATAAATATCATTTTAAGTAATATTTATATATATAATTTTTCTGACCGCATGTATGTGACTTAACGCCTCCTAAACGGCTGGAACGATTTGGATGATTTTTTTTGTATGGGGATTTAAGTGGATTCGAGAATTGTTTAGATTCACAATTCGGTCCAAAATCTCAATTAGTTAAAATATATCAATTAAAAACCTTAAAATGGGTAATTGTTTCACCCCTGTGTCATTTTTCTTTAAAAATCAGACAAAAAATAAATACAGAATTGGAAAGAATATTCATTTCACCACGATACGGCATATATCTTTATATATGTAATTCTTATGTGCATGTGTATGTGACTGAACTTCTCCTAAATGGCTGGACTGATTTGGATGATTTTTTTTGTGTGTGGATTCGAGAATGGTTTGATTCACAATTCGGCCCAATATCGCAATTAGTTAAAAATGCGCCAAAATTATATAAGGGAGCGTGATTGTTCATAAAGAAATCATGGTTAATATTCTTGACGCCACTAATTTGAGTGGCAAACTTGAAGGTGAAGTTGTACTTCTACCACAGCTCCCAATGATTCTTTCAGACTCACCTACCCATTCAAATGTTTGCAATTTTCAATTCGCTCAGCATTTGCTATGGCCTTTAGTAAGTCACAAGGTCAAACATTGAAAATTTGTGGCTTAAATTTAGAAATTTAGAAAACCCTTGCTTTTTCCACAGCCAATTATATGTTGTATGTTCGAGGTTTGACAAACCACTGTATTTGTTTATAGCCCTCAAGAATTAACCAAAAACAATGTACATTCAATGTCATTACGATAAAATTAATTTTTGTGCATTAAAAAATATACCTGTTATGAAAATAGTTCAAATTTTATCTTTTTTAAACTTTATTCAAAACAAGTTCAATTTTCTATTCAGAATAGCTTCTATATTCAACTTAGCTTATAGTAAATATCGACTAGTGGTAGTTACAGAGGTAACATAGTCGAATTGTGGTAATTATATATGTGATGATGTCAGGTATTGTACTAACTTTCTTTATAAAAAATTTCATCAAAACTGTCCAGATTGATACAAATTATTCAAAAATGTTTGTAATTTTCAGATTTAAGACGTGTGTACAGGACAACGTCTGACGGGACCGCTAGTATACATAAATATACACTGCTGGTCACCATAAATGCAATACCCTGAATGAAGCATGCAAATAACACAAAATTTACAACATTCATTAGCGGAGGTGAGATATGCAAATGATTAGAATTTCAGCGCAGACACACATCACGCGCGCCTGTGGTGCCACCTCATAGCACTATTTAAGACTTGGAGATTTCGACGATTTCAAGTTCGGCAATGGTGTTTTGCTTGTTGTTTTTTTTCAAAAAAAACGATCAGTTATGTCTCGCAGAAAACGGCGATCAGTTTTTTATCAGGTATCCGAGTTCGACAGAGGAAGGATAGTGACCTACCGATATTGTAGATTACCGTTCAGGAAAATCGGTAGTCGTGTTGTGGACGAAACCAAACAACTGTAATGCGGATATAAGATCGTTGGATGCAGAAGGGTACGACGAGCCAACGTGGTCTATTGCATCCACCTCAGTGCACCACTTCACGTGAGGACAGGGAAATTGAGCGCAGGGCAATAACGGATCGCTCAGTCACATCACGAACCATAGCACAGCACATTGGGTCTGTAAAGCATCATTTAGTGTCTGCGCGTACCATTCGACGTCATTTACAGTAGAGTGGTCTGCCCGCAAGGCGTCCATTGCTTAGTCTACCTTTGACGTGGAACCATTGACGTCTCCGCCGCCAATAATGCAATGAAAGAAGGATGTGGGCGACATAATGGAATGAAGTTGTCTTTACTGACGAGTCACACATCTGTCTGTAACACCACGATGGTCGGATGCGAGTCTGGAGACACAGTGGAGAGAGGAAAATAAGCAGCTGCGTTATGCACTATCACACTGGTCCTGCACCGGGTATTATGGTATGCGGCGGTATTGGACATCACTCTGGCACTCCTCTAATACGCAATTCCGGTTTTTTAAACAGTCAATGCTACATCTCCGAGGTGTTGGAGCCAGTTGTCCTTCCTTACCTTAAGGTCTTGGCAGCAGCCATATTAGATCAGGATAATGCGCGACCACACGTAAAATGCATTGTCCAAAGTTTCTTCGTCAATCTCCAGATTGAATTCCTTCCCTGGCTGGCTTGCTCTCCGGATCTTTCGCCAATAGCAAACATGTGATCCACGGTTGCTCAACGATTGAACCAAATTACACCCCCAGCTGCCACACCAGATCGTGCAACGTGTGGAAGCTGCTTGGCCTGTTGTACCTCAAGAACACATCCAAAGTCCCTTTGAACCAATGCCGAGGTGTGTGGCAGCGGTGATCTCCAACAATGGCGACTACTCTGGCTAATGATTCTGGCAGGAACCACACTTCACAAAGTCTATAAATTTAATCATTTGATACTTGGTCAACATGTTATCTATAAAAGAAATTTTGCTGTGGTATCTCTTGTCTTTCTTGTTGTTGTATTTACGGTGGCTAGCAGTATATATACTGCCACTCAACTTGAATTTAATAAAAACCAATTGCAATTTAGAGTCAGCAAACTTCCTAGATCTCCAATTAAAAATTGAAAATAATATGCTAAAAAGTAATGTTTTTGATAAGAGACTTTTGATTTTGATGTTATAAAAATGCCATATTGGAATAGTTCCCATCACATTTCAATTTTTAGAAATATTCTAAATTATATAAAAAGAAACGAAGATTTAGTATCTGAAGAAGTTTAAAAGCATAATAATTATAAAAAATTCTTTCAAAGTTGCCTAGACTATAATTATCCAGTTAATTTTATATATAAATATATGTCTTCAAAATTATAGCTATATAATTATTATTATTTAATATATTCAGTTCCATTTAGTTTATAGCATATTATTCTTAATTTTATTATAATGAGTTTAGTTACTAAATATATATATAGATGGTGCCATTATTTTTAGTTCTGCTGTTTTCTTGAGCTTGGCGTTAGTATGCTATTGGAATCGGAATACATCGGATAAGATTTTAGTGTTTTCGCTTATTTTCATTATTATTACTTATGGTCATAAACATTATTAACCTCTATTGCAAATATTTTTGTTTATACATATTTATATTTGTCTATTTCGTACGGATTCCTCTAGTAATTTAATTTTCCAATTCTATTCTATTGATGTTATATTCACCCACGTGGGTTTTTGGGCCTTTGTCTTGGTTTATCTCCTATGCTGTTATGTCGAAAGTTTGCGCTGAAGGGGAAGGTTGAGATCTCGCAAAACACTGTTTAACCCTGTTTCACTGTCCTAAGCCAGTGGCAGCTCGGGAAACCATAATTGTTTTTTCCACTCTAGCTATATTTCTCTTTTTGGTTTGTAATGGTTCCATGTTCTGGGTTCTTATGGTGTTTTAGGATTTATTAGTCTTCTTTTAATTTATTTACTGCTATATATATATATATATATATATATATATAGCAGTAAATAAATATATAATATATATATATATATATATATAGCAGTAAATAAATATATAATATATATATATATATATATATATATATAGCAGTAAATAAATATAAATAAATATATATATATATATATATATATATATATATATATATATATATATATATATATATATATATATATAGCAGTAAATAAATATAAATAAATATATATATATATATATATGTGTGTGTGTGTATTTCCTATAGTTCGAATAAGAAAATTGATCATTGTTGAACAGTTTTTCATTTTTCTTAATGGGGGGGATTTAGGTGTATTATTTCCTGCATGGATTTTATTTCTGTAATGGAATATTTGCATTTCTCTGAGGTGTGAAGGGATATGTTTCACTGTCTTCACATCAAAATAGGGCTGCTACATAAGTGAATGTTATATTAAAATCCAGACATAGATTGTAAATACCACTGTACTTATGTTCTCTTTGCTAATGTGTCAAGCTTTAGTTAAACAATTGATTGTAAAAGCTTTTACATCTAAGATTCAGGAATGCAGTATTCTCTTCCGTATGTTATGGAATGAGCTCGTTTCTGTAGTGTATGTAAGTGGTATTAGATTGGAAAGATAATTGTGTGTGTGTGTGTGTTGTATATATGATCAATATGCTTTCAACAAATAATTTGAGATCTCTCTCATCCAGAGAAATTATAACCAACTATCAAAACTTTATCTAAGACTTTTCATAAGTGCCCATGACTGGTTGTCCTGACATTTAGTTATGTATTATAATAAATATATTCGGCCACATCAAGCAAAACTGTTTTGCCAATTCTTTGAATGTTAAGCATAAGAAAATGTTTTAGCTTGAAACCAATAGAAAACAAACATTATTTTATTCATAAATGCGGTTGAACTCAGTCATTATCATCCAGAAAACTTAAATAATATATAGACCCCATTGATGTAGGAGGGGGGAACTGATTTTCTCAAATTGTGGTTGACAGTATTATTGCCATCCTTAAGATTCGTTGTGTAAATAAAAACTAAGAAAACTGGAGTAAACGCATTTATTTTTCTTCTTTTAAGAATACAATGATAATGATTTATATATGGTTAACAATATTTGAATCGAATATAGTCGTATTTCCGTATCATGAATCAATCTTATGGAAAAATACGATTATTGCACTGGGTGTTAAAATATTCGTCTGGTACGACAGAAGAGTTTAATAATGAGATTCGTCTTTATATATATATATATATATACTCATGTACAAAATTAAGGTCGCAAACAAAAAAAAAACTTATACAATATTTACTGTGCTGCCACAAAATTCGGGGCAGAAAGATATTATAATGCCAGGAAGAATATATCAACAAAACAATATGGAAAAGATTTTAATTGTGAATCAAGGTACAAGTCATATAAAAAATGTAAAATTAGGAATCAGAGACAAAGCATTTAACTCAGGAAAGTCTGTCAACCATGGAATGTGATTAAATGATAAGCAAACATCACCAATAGCTGCCATAGTATATAATCATAACGTATGGATCCCTCATACAGTTTATGAGTTTGTCAATAAGTATTTGCCAATCATAAGTCAATAAGAAGCCCAGTGGCTGAATGGTTAGTGCATCGTGATTCATACAACAGGTACGAGATTCAAACCCCGGGTTGGGCAAGTTTGACTCAACCTCTCGTCGCTTTAGTGGGTCGATAAATGAGTAACAAGCTTGCTTGGGAACTTAAAACCACCTGACCGGAGCATCTGCTCATGCACCTCAGAGACCAAGGTCGTGTATACTGAGTTGGTACAGTAGACTTTGTCCTTCAAGGGCTATTGCGCCATAAGTTCAATAAGTGTTTGTGGCAACTAAAACCATTTTTTCAAAAGCAAGTATATTTATCCCTGGGAGGGATGCTTTGTAACAGTGATATGCTGAGAAATGGCTTCTCCTAGACCATTTCAAACATATGATATATAATTATGTGATTAGGAGACCTTGAGGATCAACCAATACGGCGAATATCCACTATTTCATGAAATTCATCAACAATGTGAGTTTTGTGTAGCCTTACAATATCGTTATTAAAAATGTAGTCTGGATTCATAGCATCCAGAAAAACCTTACATATGCTTCCAGAATCGCATCCCTATAGTGCTAAAAGTTTATAGTACCAGCATCGAAACAGTACAGTGGTGTAAGACTCCCCAACATTATGCCGCCCTACACAATGATTTCTTTGTCACCAAATATGTCGTTTTTTTGTTTTTTTTACGTTGCAGGGTTGAAAGCGAGGAGGTCCATTTTATCTCTTGGTTGATGGCTCGACGAGAATCACTTTGTTTGGTACATTTTGACTCAACACTAAAAAGAACAGCCACCCCTTCCATTCTTGTAGTATCCTTGACTGATGTTTTCATCTTCTCAATATCCAACCTTTCCTGCTGGATGCAGGCAAAGGGACACACCATCTTGGATGCCGGGCTTAAAGACCAGTATCTGCAGGATGGCTGTAGACCGTGTGGCTGGAAATTATTTTTCAAGACACAGCAGCAAGTTCCTGAACAAGCTGAGGTGACGTTGTCCATCTATGTCGTCGTGCGCTTAAAGCCAACTAGTTGTCCTGTGCAGATGTCGACTCTCTGTGGCAAACTTGACGGAACTTCCTGGTGACAGTACCACTTGTTTGGAATTGATTCCATAAACGGGAGACCATTTTCGGGCTACTTGCAACCATCCGTTCACCACCGCTTGGGACTGGCTAGCTTCAAGCCTGCTAATGTTCAATATCAAGGAATCATCTAAATGATTATGAGACAAAAGTCTCACTGAACACAATCTAACTTGTTTTTTTAATGCAATATTCATAATACTGGAGGTAAAATTTCCATATGCTTGGACGGTCACTATCCAGTAGCTCTGTAAAAACTAACGCTATACATCATCCTTTCCTAAATTGAAGGTTGATATTGCATTATCTGTTCTTAAAAACATATCAAATAGAAATTCTCTCATTTTTACTGGAGGCAATTTAAAATTATGTGGAAATTATAACCAGCATTTCGTGCATTCTGTATATTTTATTTCTTAAACTATTTTAAAGATACTAAACTTTACCTCAAATCTCTTTTTTTTATATTAATTTCAAACAGTTCTACTATATATCGGTAAATCTTTCGTTTTATAATTGAAAATTGTTCAATATGTGTTTTTATTTTCTGAAGCTCTGAGGGTATTTAATATTATAAATAGCAAATGATTTAATAATCTCTCTTACTTATTTAATTTGAACTGCAAACACGCGCATAGAATATATTACGAAACTCTTTCTGAAGCCTCCTTTGAAATAACATATATAGTAATGAATTCTTGTTCCTTAGAGTTACAAGCATTTCAATAGAATTAAAGAGTACATCTACACAAGGTAATTTTCAACGCACGCTCTGAAGCAAAAGAGTAACAACTACCTTTGAAAGCAGCTGTTACGGTAACTAATGCATTAAACTGGGAGCGCAAAGCGAAAATTAAGTCTTGATAATTACAGTATTATGCTTTAGAAACGTGATTAAAATTTTGAACTCATCTAGAAAGCAGATTACTCAAACAGCATTTAATGTGTCGCTGAAAATATACATAGCCAGAATGATAGCATAAGTTTTCTAATTGGTTGTTATTTTATCTGAACATTTAAATCAAATTATGGTTAAATATTGAAATAACAAAGGTATTCTCATTTGATGAAATTTGTAATTTGTACCTCAACTACTAAGATTTGAATTATACATAAGAGCACCGACATCAAAAATTTTGACATATCTAATTTTTTTTCCATCACATTATTCATCATGCACTACTTTTAACTTTTCAATTTTCTTCGAAAAATTTTAGAAAATATCTTTTAGAATAGTTTTTTTAAAAAAATATATATACATATACTTTTTTTTTAAAAAAGGAGTACTTTTTTTTATCTTTACTAGTTATGTAGAACAAGAAAATAAAATATAAAAGCTTGTAATAATATAATTTTGGGAAGATTTCTTATAATTCACTGGATCTGGCCTTAACTTGTGTTAGATGTTAATAGTTTATGTATTTTAGGTACTACGTACTAAAATGCGTGTGTATGTGTTTGAGTGTATAACGCAAGAAAACTCGGTACGTAGGTAGCCAAAATATAATTTCAGGTTTTGAACTTAATTGTGGAATTCACTATTTAGATGGTAACAGCATTTCCTCCTTTATAAATATCTATATTGCTCAGTGACCCTCAACCACTGAGCCTCGATACTTTTGAGAGCCGTAGACATTTTCAATTCCTACTATTAGCTCACACTCTCTATGTATTTATTTATTTATCTTGGTGGAATTTTCAATCGTTAATAAAATACACTTTAAAGAGCTCAATTGAACTGAAAGTTTATATACAATACTATTTTAGATGTCAATACACTAATTTAATTATAATTAATAAAAATTAATTGATTAAAGCTAATTATTCAAAGAATTACAAATACAGCCTCGTTTACATAATTTCTGGCGACTTGGGTCATGACTTAAAAAAGTTTTTTTCTCACGATGTAAAGCATTCAGTTGCACTGAAATTTTATATACACGATTGTTTTGGATTACAATACGATATTAATATTAATATTAATATTTATATTAACTGTAACTTTTTAATAAAAAGTAGCTAAAATAAAATTCTTCTTTGTTGATCTAAGTAGGAATTAACTTATTTTTTTATATTACTTGTTTCTCTCTCTCTCTCTCTCTCTCTCAATCTATTAAATTTACTCTATGGAAAAACTAAAATCCGGAATCGAAACATTCGTCTATTTTATAGAAATAAACTAAGGGTATCCGTGTGGTATATTTACCTTATCTTTACGTGGATGGATGGATATAAAAAATTGGGTTTCTAATCCATTTGTGGTAATGGACACATCTGTATACGAACTAACCTTGAACGTAGAGAAAAAATTCATTTCATTTTGTAATAATAGAGATTTAATTTCAAAACATTCGGAATACTTAATTAATTCACTTTGAATTAAAATTAGAGGTGATTATTGCATAATAGCCAAAAAAGTTTTAAAAATATTGTTACAATTTTCTACTTCTTATTTGAGTGAATTCTGGTTTTCTGAATCAGGAAATATCAAAATGAAAGAAAAAACAAGATCGAGAGTTTTAAATGTAGATGACAAAATGAAGTTGGCATTATCATTTTTAAGGCCAAGAATAAACGAAATCATCAAGCTCAAATTTCACATTTAATGTATTCTTATCATTAAATTGTAATTACTTACACAACAAACATTTTGCTGCCTTTGTCAGACATATTATTTTATTTAATAGAGAAAATTATTATCCAAAAAAATTTTACATAGTGCATGACAGTTAAGCAAAATTCTTTTAAATTTGTTTTATCGTCAATCTGCTGCCAAATTTTTAAATTGTTAAAAGTGTACCGCAATAAAAAAATATTAAGAATCACTGATTTATGACCACACACGGAAGAAAATATCTATCAATAAAAAAATAAACAAAATTATTTTGTCAGTTAAGAAATTGGAAAAACAAAATACATATTAGTATTTATTAAGTAAATTATAATAAGCTTAAAGACAAAATTAATGACATATGTATATGTAAGTCTATATATATTATGCAAGTCCATTTTTTATCTTCTATTCATATAAATGAACAACTTACCCAAATGTATTATGAATCGGTGAATCATATTGTTTTATTAAGCATCATTAAGAAAATTTTATTCAGATACGTAAACTTTAAATATTAGTTACAAAATGGTTTAGGACTTTGCAAATATTTATTCATAAATGTCGATTCTTAACTATTTCTGTAATATTATACCTCTTTATGAATTAGAAACCTGGATAAGAATAAATGAATACCGTTTAGAAGTATGAACATTACGTATCTGCAAAGCGCATTGTATAGGATATTCTAGTTTCATTAATTGTCACTGAGTTATCCTTATACATATATTCCTACGAATGTATAACTATCAAATGTATCCTACATCAGATTTCAATTGTAAGGAATTAGTTTTAGAGAAGCCTCATGATATTTAGTGTATGCCATCCTTGCAATTTTTAGGTCAAATAAAGTAATAATTATAAACAGTACTGTCCTGTTTATCAATTCTAGTTATAATTCATAATCATTTTGGTTTAAATTGCTTAATTTACATGATACAATTATTCACTTAAAATTCCTTGAAATGAGTTTATAAGCTTGGTATTATGTCCTTGAATAGAAAGAGGAATAAACAATCTACATTTAATGTTTACATTTAACACCTTCTGCAAATTTATACGTTGAGATAGAATGTAGGCCTAAATGTAACACTGAGTTCAGTTAAATGCTTCCATTAAATGCGGAAGGGAAATAAACATTTATTTCTCAACAACAATTCAGATAGTAGATTATCTTTACAATGGTTTACGTCAAATAAAACTCTATACATTTACTTTAAGGGGAAGTTTTTTCCATTGGTGTTTGTTTCTGCAAGATTTAATTTATTGCAATTGTTAATAATGACGCTACAATGAGTTTAACGGGTTTTTTAGATCCATTTGCAAATAAAAAGCATTGGTTTATTCGTAAATTACCTAAACTTCAATTACCATTATTTTACTCTTAAATGTGTTTGCATTTCTGAGATGTTAATAGCATTTCCCTTTTTTAATGTGTTGAAACGAAAAATCATTCTTAACCCTACCAAATAGCATTGCATTTAAGTAAAAAACATGTATTTGATTATTTTGAAAATTATGTTACAGATAAAATTCTTCCATACGTTTTAAGCCTATTTTTTATTAATATCGAACTTTAAAGCCTAATGAGGATAGTCCATGTAATTTTTAATCTTAGTCAAGTGACGGGGGCGATACCTGAGCCGTCACATCACGCTCTCCAAACTTCCAAACCACGCCAACGAGAGGACGTTGATCCATTACATATTTCAAGTGCCACATCTAATGTGGTAGCTCCAGGACTGAACTCACGATTTGAAGACCCCAAGTTCGTGACCAGGGGCATTCGGCTTTCACTACCATCGCATTTTATGTATACTGAACAATGATTATCATTAACATAATCGAATTTTTTACTTAATATTTATACTACATACTTGTTTTCTTCATTTACTATTTCTTAAAAATAAGAAATTAAATACAAATTTTAATTGTGTATTTCCTTTCCTATACTTAGTCTGTGTGTGTGTGTTGTATGTGATAAAATATATGAAGTTCGTCATATATATATATGTGCATACTTCTGGGTTCTTTTTTTCCCGCTTACTGCTCAGAAATGAAATAGCGTTTGGTTATTTTCTTAAGTTTTAGGAAATTTCTGAAATAGGAGAAACCTTAGGAATCCCTTTTTCTGAAACTATAAAACATTTGACCTTGTATCTAATACTCTCTTTACGGTTTTCGAACCAGCAAGAAAAACCGTAAGCATATTATCACCTTGCCTTGAATATAATTAAATTCTGTCTGATTTTCTAAAATCAAATTTCCCGCCGAGGTAGCCTCGTAGTCATGATCGTGGACAAAGATGTTTCTGTCGACACCTAGGGATATTATATACCATCTGTATAGAGAGGCTAATTCGCGATAAATGTGTTCTACTCACTTTGACGTTGAGTGGATGCTTGGAAAATAGGGTGATAGCTCAAGTGTAGTCTACAATGATCTGAGCCTGAAAGCGTGTATGGTTTTAAATTATAAGTTTCAGCACAGATGCAGTTTTGTAGTACGGCATAAGTATATAGTCAAGCGATTAACTAAAATCAAGATTCAGATTGGGAAAAGGAATAAAAAAAATCTCTCATTTCTCATTATTCTTATATATTCATATTCATTTTACTTATATACATCAGATTTTATGTTAGCTTCATGTAGACTAAGAACATAAACTTAAATTAGTATATTAATTTCAGATTATTCAATACAGCATGTTTAGAATTTCAGATTATGACTCAAACTGAGAGCAAATCAAAGAGCTCGTAATGTTCCACAAATAAAAATAGTTTATTAAATTTATGCTCCTTTGCAGAAGTTTTTAAAAACAGGCCTTTATTACGTTTTGATTTGAAAAAAGTATAGTCTTACTAATTGATGCTTTGCTTGAAAATGACTAGTTTTGAAAACTAAAAAATAACATAAAATACTTAAAATCAAATAACCTTACCAGAAAATTTTTTAAAAAAATTCAAACAATGTGGTGAGTGTTTGTGATGGGGGTGGTGGGACTAATCCCCATCTGGTTTTGTTTCACTAGACCAGATCCATGAGCCCATAAATCTGCACAAAGTCTAAAAACAGCAGAAGAGGGTAAAGAAACAGCCTCCCCACAGGTAAATCCCAGATATTGCAGAATGTTCTGAGGAGAAAAATGACTGATGTCCCATTTGGTGCAAATTGAGAAGTTTCTTTTTGCCACCTTCAAAATCCATGCACCTCAGGTGACCAGTCGAAAATCGTGAGAATGCCGTCTGATAAGATATGGAAGTTTTGAATATGATGAATCCAGGGTGTATTTGAAAGTACTGTGGTTGTACAGGAGAGTCAACACAGACTATACATATTGGTTCTGTAGCTCTGGAGTAGTTCTCGATCGAGGAAGGGACCATGTGGTTTTTCGGATCCACAGGATCGCTGGCAGCCGCCTTCGCAAGGTCATCCGTAAGGAAAGGGAGTGTTCCAGAGAGGAACGGGTGATGTATGTCGGGAAAGTAATCTCCTGGCAGGGTTACTCAAGACATGAAGGTCATTCCAGAATGTTCAGCTAAGGTTTGCAGGCGAGACAGCGAAGTTAGTCTTTTGCCTACGATGCTAATATCTTGCGAAGGTGCTCCAGGATTTCGGACCAACAGAAACTGTCAAATGACCTCCTTTAGCATGTTGAGTGTTTGTGGAAATAAAAACGCGATTGTAACTTCTGCAAGCATTGTTATTAGAAAAGGGTAGATATAGCGTACAGGAATGCTAATTATATACTGCAGGTTATATATAAAGGCTTAAATATTTATTGAATTGACATCTTTATATATCAAAATCTTCTGTGCGTGTGTTTGTCACTAAACTCCTCCTAAACGGCTGGACCGATTTCGATGAAATATTTTGTGTGGGTTCAAGTAAATTCGAGAATGGTTTAGATTCACAATTCGGTTCGATATCGCAATTAGTTAAAAATATATTACTTAAAACATTCAAAAAATACAACTCAACATTCACCTGCATTGTTGTAACTACGCTATTGTTATAAAAAAGTAATATAAAAAAAAATAATCAATTCCTACTTAGATCAACCAAGGAAAAATTTATTTTAGCTACTTTTTATTAAATAGCTGCAATTAATATAAATATGTATATACATATGACAGAATTACGACATTAAGTGGTAATTAATTTTTATTAATTATAATTAAAGTATCGTATTGTCATCCAAAACAATCGTGTATATAAATTTCCTTTCAACGGAATGCTTTAACACGTGAGAAAAAAGCCTTTTCAAATTTTGACATAAGTCGCCAAAAGGGTCGCTAAGTCGCCAACGTGGCTGTATTTGTAATTTTTTAAATAATTAGTTTTAATCAAAATTAATTTTTATTATATATAATTAAAAGTTATTGTATTGTCATCCAAAATAATCATGTACATTACATTTCAGCTCAATTGAGTGCTTTAAAATGTATTTTATTAACGATTGAAAATTCCTCCAAGATAAATAAATAAACAAACAAATAAAATATGTATAGAGATCGTGAACTAATAGTAGGAATTGAAAAAGACATAAGTTGACGTCGAAAATTGATTTTCAGCAAAACTCGCCAAACCTGGTCTTTATTGTTACGAAAATGCAGACGATTCACGCTTTTTAGCGTTTTTTTAATTAATATCTTTTCAAATAATCTTTATATATGTAATTCTTTGTGCGTGTGTATGTAACTGAGCTTCTCCTAAACGGCTGGACCGATTTTGATGAAAGTTTTTGTCTGTACCATTGGACTCGAGAATGGTTTAGATTTATAATTCGGTTTAGAAATGTTTATTTCATTAATTTTTTATTTATAAATTGTTGATCTTGGAATGTTTTACATTGGATCCGGCCGACTGCGCTACGATCGCAGTATCGAATATTCAAAAATATTTTATTATAATTCAAGTTGCTCCCGACAGTTGGTGCTGTGATCATTTCAGGAAAATATTTTGTCACTTCGTGTTATTATTTTGTTGGAACAAATCGTGTGTAAATTAAATTATTACATTCAGATGTAATTAGTGTTTGGAATTTTACTCAAATTTTACTCAAAACGGTCCAGATTGTTAAATGTTATTCATAAAAATTTGGAATTTTTGAATTAAGATGTGTGAACAGGACAACGTCTGTCGGGTCCTCTAGTTTATTTACATTTTTTTAATGAAACACTTTCGGAAAGAAATTTTCAAACAGTTTTAATACATATGTGTGTGTTTGTGTATAATGAAACAAGTAAATAATGCTATTAAAGGCAATTTATGTAAATGTTATTTTCTTTTACATATTTAACATATTGAAAGTTATTTTATAAATAATATATATCTTTCTCAAGAAAACCATTTACGTTATTACGCTGAATATTAAATTAAATTGTACATAGCTGATATATTATTTTTCTTAAGTGTATCACTTTTATTTCCTCATTTTTTTTTTTTTTGAAAAATGAAAATAAATTATTTTTACACTATTTTTTTTGCAATCGAACTGATTTTTAAAAAAGGAGGATGAGAGAGATAGAGAAAAAAAAAAAGAAAACAAATCTTATATCAGCACACCACAAAAGAATTCATTATTTTTGAGAACTGATTCAAATATCAATTTAACTCCTTAATTTTTTTTCGGAAAACGAAGAAAGAGATAAATAAACAATCCGTCCCAGCACACTTCAATACGTGTATAGTTTATTTTAAAAAAATGTTTCTCATACTTGTTTAAAAAACAATTCATTGCAAATCAGATCGATTATGCTTCACTCATGTGGCCGTAAAAAAGGAGTATAGAACTAAAAGAATCGATTCGAAGCTTACCGGAGGGAACAGTTAAATCTCGAAACGATTTAAGAGCTTTATTGAAAAAGGAACTCGCTGAGGATTACACTGCGTGATTCAAAAAGCTATTTATGTGAATATATTTTTCGATTATTCTTTTTATATATCTCTCAGGAAACGTATAAGTTTCAGATATCTGCTCGAAACAGGCGATGTTTTTATTGTCCTTTGAAAAAGGTTTTAAACGAAAATCCAGAGCTTTGAGGACAAAAGGGTTTATATGATGCTTTTTTAATGTCAAAGAAATTATTGTAGAAAGAGGAACACATGAATAGATTTAATCCTTCTATAGAACTAAAGCCTTTCACTTTGAATCTTAAAAATTTTTTTTTATTTTTATCTATCATATTTCTTTGTAACATCCAATAAAAATACATTGTTTGTCATTTATATACCGCTTAGTGTATGCTATGCTTAAACGTTTTCACACGATAAATACTAGGCGCATTTGTAATAAATTTATATTAGATATGAGAATGTTACAAATATAAGATTATACTTATAATTTCGTAGCAATAAATGGGGTCTCGATAATATTAATAATCTCAAATCCATACAATTATAAAATAACACAAATGGAAGATAATTACAGGTTATTAACTTTGAATTTAATACAATTTTGTAATAAATTATAAAGCTATACCATTAGTTCATTAAAATAAACACCTAAGATGTACCTTATACTCCCAATTAGACAAATTATCCTTAAAATCATGTTGAATTTTTTATTTAGTTTATCTGCCCTTAATTCTCCCATACAGAGATTCATAGATGGGTAGATGCTCATTTTCGCAATGTTTCAAACACTCACGCGTGCGTTTTATCAAATACTTTCTCAATCAGTTTCTAGATTATTTTCGTGATTATAAAAAAAACATATAATAAGATCCATTTTTTCCATTTTGAGTATTTTTATGAGTTGTATGGCTCATGAAATATATGGTTTCCACAAAAAATTCTGTGTTTCTTGTATAGTAAAATTCAATTATATCATTCAAAAAATAGACACGCATGTGTTTCTAACTTTTTTTTTAAGTCTTCCTAATCTAAAGCATGTTTTAAAATAAATATTGGCTCGCAAACAAAACTTTAGAAAGATAACTAGCAAATGACAATATTGAGAGCTTTACAAGGACATTTTAAAATTTATATTAGATATGAAAGAGAAAAAACAATGGCTTTTAAAATTTATTCCCTTTATTTTGATTAAATTTTTAAACGATTTTTTACAAATAAATTACCATAACTACAGTTGATATCTATTAATGTGTTATGCTATGTGCTCGTATTGTTCATCATTTTTTTCGAATTTATCCTCAATACTAATTTCGCTATGTCTATAAGGACAATTGAGATTTTTAGAAGTGTACCTTTCAAACGCAACCATCATCAATTCATTTGCCGTTAGACACATGCACAGCATGTCACGGAGATGTATACATATATGTATTTTTTTGTATTAATGCATGCATTTAGTTTGTTTTGACTATATATTTCTTTTAATAACGCGTTACTCCTTGCTGAAATATACAATGATAGAAACAGAAATAATTTTTGCGTAGAAAGGACTCGGATATAATCAGTGCATTAACATATCTTTAAGCTACAATCCTGTGAATTATTTGAATATAGTATAATATTTCTCAAGTAAAATATTAAATTATTCTTCGAAATCATATTGCAAAATTTTTTGTAACAATCAATATTATCTAGAGATTTATATTCAAATATGGTATTGAAAATAAAATAAAAATCATCAAACATCACTAAAATTAACTCGTTACGAATCATTTCTTATACATTTCATAGACTTTCTTAATCATATCTTTAAAACATCTTTCATTTTTTTAAAATTATTTCTCATTTTTATACATGTATTTATGTCTTTAATTTTTTTAATATTACTTTCTTTTTCATTCTGAGATTTAAAATTTTATTTGAATATTATTTTTATAGTTCTTCAATAAATTTGACAGCAAAATATTTACTTCATTTTAGCTCTAACAAATTCGTCCTGGAAAAATTTCCATTTCATCTTATAGTGACAACATTACAATTTATTTTGCCTTATAAATTTTTTTCGATGCATTTCCATCAAGATGTGTGTGATTTTTTTACTAATATATAAAAAACTGTAACACACGGTTTAATTCTAAGACAGAAGTGTAGATGGCGTTACTTGTAACGGAAGTGTTACCGAGCGAAACCCTGTATTACCGCCAGAGAAAGTTGGGAACTGAACGAGTGAACTTTACTCGTTTCGCTGTCCAATCCTGGACTATGTATTATATTTAATTTCCTCTAAATGTTTAATCTGCATTATGTCTAAATGTCTGTCCTTTGTAACTGTGTTGTTTTGTGTCATTAAAATTATTTTAAATTACCCCGAGATCTTATTCATTATTTTGGTTTACCCAGTAATGACATAAGAGAACCGTTACAAATTGGCGCGATAGCGTCGAGCCGATCCGAGCAATTCCCAGCTTCCTCTCGCTTTTTCTACTTAGGTTGAGGCGTTGTCACCCGACAATAAATAGAGAATTCGCAACCCTGCGAATAAATAAATATTGTTTTCATCCAGAAAACCTGTGAACAGATAAGTGTTGTTTATTCTAAATAATCTTACTCTGTTATTCTGTATAAGAACAGTGATTATATATTATTGATCTTAGTATGTATTGTGTGTTACAGTATATAGTAACGTAATTGAATTTTAAGTGATATTTTAACTTATTTATTTGTCAGTATTCTTAATACTTTTTTGAAAACGAAATTCGCATTCTATTGTTTGTTCTGATTAAAGTTAATTGAAGGTTATTTATGAATGTATATTTACTCACTAATTAAGAATTTTATGTCATTAATATATATATATATACATATATATATATATTTATACTTTTGGTACCAAGAAATTATTGCGATTGGTATTTATTCAAATAATTTCACTTTAATTCTTGTTTGATTACTAATTTTGTAATTAAATTCTAAGTTGAAAGCAATTTTTATCATAATATATATATATATTGCTTTTTATGTCTAATATAAAAATAATTATTTTGTGAAGTACATGATTTATTACGAAGTATTACTATAACATTTGAAAACGTGTATGTTTTGATAAAGTATATAAACATTTATGCTTTTTATTTAAAAATTTTTTGGAAAATAATTTCAAGTATTTCTAAGTGTAAAAACAAGTTTGTAATAGTGTTAATTTCGGAGTGGATGAAATAATTTATGAATGGTATTTCTATTTAAACGTATTTGAATTGATTTTGATTAAAAACAATTTAATTGATTTAAGTTAACGAAAACGAAAATTTTCCTTGATTTAATTTAAATGATTTCATGTTAATTGCTGATACTCTTTTGATTAATAATGAATATTACTGAAATATTATTATTTTGATTTTGAAGTACGAAATTAGAAGATAATAAAATAATAAGATATTGAACAATTTGTTGCATTTTTTTAATCTCATTAATATTGATGTGAAAACTAATTAGCACATTTTGAAATTAGAGAATTATATTGTCGTTCAGGAAGAGTGTATTATAGTATAGAGGTTTTTTTGTATGTATCGGAGACTTTAAGTGCATAAGTATTGTTTGACTATAATATTTTCAGATCACATAATTAACAGTTTTGAGTGAACTTTAATTCATTAACTTTAATTGAACTTTACTAAATTAACTTTGAAATAGTCTAAAAGTGACGAAATATGGCTTTTTTGGGAAGGTCCAGAAAAGAGAATTTACGAATGTTGGCAACAGAATTGGGCCTGGCTCCGTCGGACAATCTCAAAAAAATTGAACTAAAAGATCTCATTACCAACAGCGATAGGTATGATGAAGAATTCGTCAAAGATGTGCTCAGCGCCATTGTAGAAAAACGTACTGCAACAGAAAAACAAAAAGCTGCGGAACTGGAGGAGAAACAGAAAGCCATGGTTTTGGCTCAGCAACGAGAAAGAGAATTCGAACTGGAAAAAATGAAAATTCAACTTGAAATGCAAAAGCTGTCACAAGCACCTGTTACAAGCCAAAGCTAGAAACCTCAAAGCTTGATTTAAATAGAATTATTCCTAGATTCAATTCGAAGGAAGATGAAATGGGTCTATACTTGACAATTTTCGAACGTCAAGTGAAGTCCTTGAACATCCCTGAAAAAACTTGGACAGCATACCTGATTGGCTCATTGCCACCTGATATAGCACAGCTCATCGCAAGAGAGGATGAAGATGATGCACAAAACTATGAAAAGGTGAAAGAAATGCTTCTCAAAAGATTTTGCGTTACAGGGGATAGGTTTAGGCCAGTGATTCTCAACCACTGTGCCGCGGCGCTTTTGTGTGCCGCCAAATTTTGCAAATATATAATGTTAATATTATTAAATTATATCATTTAAAAAGAAAAATATTTTTAACATGAATATATATTTAAATCCACAAAAAAATAAATTATTTTATTATTTTCTTTGCAACGCGTTTTTTCTTAGTGCCAAATTATGATGAAGCGGCGTGCATAGCAATAGGAATATGTCTCAAGTCGGCGCACACTTGCCACTTCTGCGTACAAAACGTGTTGTTTTAGTGATAGTTGGGTTTCACAAGCTGTTGCATAGTAGTTACTGCACCTTTTCTTCCGTTAAAATTGGCAAATGTATGTGATTCGGTTTAATATTAATTTATTTGCATGTAGTAATAATTTGCATTAATTTGTTTGCATTAATTTATTTGTAGATCCTTCTGAAAATGGATAAATAGTTAAAAAGAAGAAAGTTTAATGATGATAATAGTGATAATGATAACGTTAGGGACGAAGTTAATGAGCCAACCCCGGCACAAGTAAAAAATACTTCTTGCTCAAAAAAAAAAAATACGTTGTCTATCGGAAATATAATGATGATTTTTTTGAAATTTGATTTACCTCTACAATGGAAAATGACATAGTTGTTCCCGAGTGTGTGATATGTGGTTTTAAATTATCAAATAGTGCTATGGTTCCTAGCAAACTCCAACGTCACTTGGTGACTAATCATCCTTCGCTTTCAACAAAAGATAAAAGCTACTTTGAAAGGTCTTTATCATCAAAAATTAAGCAAGTAAAAGTTTTTGAAAAACAAGTATGTGTGTCTGAAAAGGCTCGAGTAGCTTCTTACGAAATAGCTGAATTGATTGCTGTTAACTTAAAACCTCACAATTTGGCTGAAGAAATTATATTACCTGCTTGTCGCAAAATTGTAAAAACAATGATTGGTGGATCAGCTGATATTGATATTTGCAAAATACCACTTTCAAATGATACAATCCATCGCAGAATTAAAGATATGTCAGAATATATTGAGCAAAATACTGTAAAAACTCTTGCAAATTCGAATTTTGCTCTACAAGTCGACGAAACAACAGATATTACAGGAAATGCTCAATTAATTGCATTCGTTACATTTATTCACGAAAATGATATAATTAATCAATTTTTATGTTGTCGGGAGTTACCTGATTTTACAACTGGTAAACATATTTTTCAAGTAATTAGTTCATATTTAGAAGAAATTAAAGTTTCTTGGAAGTCATGTATTGGCATTTCCACAGATGGTGCTCCAGCTATGACTGGACATCTAAAAGGATTTGTAGCACATGTTAAAGAACTGAATGAGGATATATTAGTTACCCATTGTTTTTTTGCATCGAGAAGCACTTGTTACAAAATTTTTGGCATCAGATTTGAAAATAGTTCTGGAACAATGTGTTAAAATGGTTAATTATATCAAATCAAGACCATTAAAAAGTAGATTATTTAGTAAATTATGCCAAGCTATGGAAGCCAAGTACGAATCCTTGTTACTCCATACAGAAGTAAGATGGTTGTCCAGAGTAAAAGTTATATCTCGTGTGCTGAAATTAAAAGACGAAATGAAAATATTTTTTGAACAAAATAAAAATTATGAATTTGTTCATTTGTTGGAAGATAAAATATGGTGTACTAAACTGGCTTACTTATCAGACATTTTTGTTATTTTTAACAACATCAATTCAAGTATGCAAGGGCCTAATGAAAATATCTTAAACTCAACCGATAAGCTGGTGGGATTCAAAAAAACAAATAACTTTATGGAAAAATAAAGCTCAGGAAGGCAATTTAGAAAAGTTTGAGTCAGTCCCTAAAGACAGTTATAAAACTATTAAATTAATTGTTGTTGATCATTTGACAACATTAGAGGAGAGTAGAATTATTCATTATTTCCCAAAAATTAGATATTAAGAAATTTGATTGGGTTCGTAATCCATTTCTCATAACGTATACTTCTGTATTTGACTTAACTTTGAATGAAGAAGAAGAACTCATTTTGCTTTCCAATAATCGAGATTTAATTTTAAAACATTCAGAAGAATCAATTAATTCATTTTGGATTAACATCAGATGCGATTATCCAATGATAGCCAAAAAGGTTTTAAACATATTATTACAATTTTCCACATCTTATTTGTGTGAATTCGGATTTTCAGCATTAGCCCCAACATTAAAACTAAAAAAAGATCAAGATTGTTAAATGTAGAAGACGATATGAGAATAGCATTTTCATTTTTACGACCAAATATAAATGGAATTATCAAAATACATCAAGCTCAAATTTCGCATTAAAAATATTTTTATTATTAGCTTGGAATTAATCCCTTAATAAACGTTTAGTTATTATTGTAGTATATATTAGTTTATTTCGTATATTTAAAAATTTTGTCATAAACTATTTATGCAGTGTGTTTTGTAGTAAGTAAATAATTTTTATCTTTTTCTTTGTGTGCCGCCAATTTTTGAAATCGTTAAATATGTGCCGCAACAAAAAAAAAAGGTTGAGAATCACTGGTTTAGGCAGTACTTTTCCCAACAGAAGAAAAACCCAGATTCGACATGGCGAGACTTTTATTTCGAATTAAGTTCTTATTTTGAAGGTTGGATCAAAGAGTTGAAGATAACCACGTTTGATCATTTTAAAAATCTGATAATTGCTGATCAGATAAAAAGAAAAACTCCAGCAAATATCAAAGAACATTTTCTTGATATTTGGGCGGATTTGAACGATCCTGTGGAATTGCCTGAGAAGTTGGACGCATATGACAACCTAAGGCCTGGAATGAAAAGTAATTCAAATAAGACTTTCAAGGAGAAAGAAGAATTCAGGAAACCCTTTCCATTAAAGAAAAATCAACCTGTTGGAGGATCCCATGAATAGCACTCATCTGGACCCTCTAGAACTGTACCTAGATCCCCAAGTTTCAAAAATGAAGGAAGAAACCCTGCACGGTGTTACGGATGTGGGACTCCTGGAGTCGTCAAGCCAAAGTGTTCTACCTGCACGAGAGCTAATGAAATGGAAACAGCAGTGAACTGTATGATGTTATTCAACTTGAATTCAAACTTGTATCCCACAAGTGTAATTGTTCTCAAAATTTTTGGAGAAAAGATTGCTGTATGTGCTGATACCGGTGCTTCCCATACCATTGCAGGTGAAAAGATGTTTAAATTCCTACAAGAGTATGATGTCACCTTTACGAACAAGATGATTTCATTTATGATGGCTGATGGAATTCGACAGACCATTATGGCTCTGAGTACTGTCGTCGACCTGTACATTGAAGGCAAAGTTATTCCTACAGAATTTCTAGTTTTGCCTGATCCCGAAGGAAATATGACTTTGCTAGGACTTGATTTCCTCAATGCAGCTGGTATCGTCCTTGACGTCCAGGGTGATAAATGACACTTTTCCAGAAATCCTCGGAAACAGTACAAATTCTTCAAGAAGACATTAGAAGATATATTACTTAGCGCATTTGAACTTCGAGAGGATGAGGGTAAAAATCTATCTCCAGAACATGCAAGAAAAATCAATATACTCCTGGACAGAAATGAAGCATGTTTCCAACCAGGGGGAGAGCACATGCCTTTCATTGAACACCGTTTTGACACGGGTGATCAACCCCCAATAGCAACGTATCCTTACAGGATGAATCCCGTAAAGAAACAGGAATGTCAGAAAGAAAACTTCGATCAACGAAGAAGAAATAATTATAAACCTGGTAACAAAGTTTGGGTGACCATACATCCCATAAGTCGTAACAACAGGAGCAGGAAATCCATGCCCAAGAGCGAAGGTCCTTACCTCATACTCACCTTGAGATCACCAGTAACATATGAGAATGCCGACCCGGCCAACCCAGACCAAGCCCTTGGAACTTATCATGTTTCTGCCTTAAAGGACTATCAGGAACCTGAAACAGAAAGAAACACCGGATTTGTTGCTCCTCTAAGGAAACGAGGACGCCCAAAAAAGAAATTATCTCCTGGTTCCGAGACGTCAACGGAACCTGTAACACATGGTTTAATTCAAAGACCGAAATGTAGATGGCGTTACTTGTGACGGAAGTGTTACCGAGCGAAACCCTGTATTACCGCCAAAGCTGGGAACTGAACGAGTGAAATTTACTCGTTTCGCTGTCCAATACTGGACTATGTATTATATTTAATATATTTCCTCTAAATGTTTAATCTGTATTATGTCTAAATGTCTGTCCTTTGTAACTGTGTTGTTTTGTGTCATTAAAACTATTTTAAATTACCCCGAGATATTATCCATTATTTTGGTTTACCCAGTAACGACATAAGATAACCGTTACAAAACTAATAATATATAGCATAAATGGATGTAAAATATCAAAAAATTATTTTGGCTGAGAAAATTACATTTTTTCAAACAAATTTTTGAATTAAACAAATCATAAATATCTGTAGAAAAATTATTATCGGGTATGTAGTATATATCAATTACCAGAATGATATATATTTTATAACTTCGTCTTCTTTAATATAGATGCAAAAACGATAACGCAAAATTTAAAAAAAGACTTATCTGTAAAATGACTTATCACCTTCATTTACAAGTAAATATGTAAGTACAGTCAGACCTCCATTTAAAGAATTCTTCGAGACCGGACATTTTGGTCGTTAAATCGGGGTTATTCATTATATAGAGATCGAAACAAAATACAATCTTTTTGCACTTACCTTTTGGAAATTCTATAAAAACTATCCATAGTTAGAAATTTTAAACATTTTACTCAGCTTAAAGTTCTAACAGGGAATTAATACGCGCCAAGAAATTTAAAATTTAATAGGCTGACTGATAAATGTTTGACAATATTTCGTTGCCTGACTCGAAAGAGTTCTTTATGTAGAGAAGAAAATATTCAATCATTTCCATCCTGCGGCATGAGGTATGTTTCCCAATCTCTAAGCAACGTAAAGCATTAGAAAATGTAACACTTTTGTAAGGTCTTCCATTATAAATTTCTGCATCAGTATCACTATTTATTAGTTCCGATAAATAAACGGTTTCCTGAATTCAGTTGCATAGATAGGCAGTTCATCATCAAATGCAACGCAGTTGAAGAATTTTGAAGATATTCCCTGCGTTACGGAATGCAATGAGATAAAAAAAGGAATTTCTTGTCCTATTCAAAACTCACATGGTAGGTTACACTCTGATTTATCGGCATCTGTAAAGTACAATAACTCTCTGTACTCTTTGCCGCTGAAATTTGTAACTCACAATAAAAATCTTTTTTTTTCCTCTTCCGGACTGAAAGGATGTCATTTGAAAAAAATATATAAACAAATCACAATTTTTTCTAACACAAACTAATGCATAAAATTTTCAATGAATAAAATATTCCGTTATTCCGGGATTTATTATTCATTAAATAGGGGGATTTTTCCTTCACATGAATCGGGAACAGAGAGAAATTCGTTAAATTGGGGTCCAACTATATTTACATTTTATCGTGATTTATTTTTGAAAAGTTATTTACGATTTTTTTAACACATACTTTCCTGTTTTTGAGTAATGTTGAGAAACTGATTAAAACTTCATCATGATATTAATAATGTCTTAATATAAATGAGTAGGGAACAAAGAAAAACAATTATTTAAACTAACCTCTTGTAAAACTCTTATAATAGATCATTACATGGCTTACGATAATAATATCAAAGTATAACCATACATAAAATTATTGAAGTTCACTGTAAATACTCTTGAAGCTCATTTTCGAATGGTTGTTTCAATGATAGTTATTTTTTTTACTTTGCGAAAGTCAAAAGTGTTTCTGAATTTATTGAAATCCAAATTTTCCTTGCCGTCAGTTAATTCAAGCATTAGTATTCAGCTCTTGTACATTTTTCTTTGTAATAACGGACACCAAAAATTTGATTATTATTCACTTTATACTCTTTTAAAACAGACAATTTTGAAATTTATAATAATTTAGAGTTTCAGACAGGAAGTTTTGTCTTTAAGTTCAAAAAGCTAACAGAGAATTCTTGTTTAGGTTAATTTAATTTTTAATGATTTTCTTAGGCGCAACCCGATACATTCTGAATGAAAGAAATTCAAATAACTGCTGCCCGATGATTAACTTGAAATGTGAGGTTTAACACACACAGTTGTTATTTTATGCGTTATTCAACAGAACCTGTAGAAGTACTAATTTGAGAGCTGCAAAAATACTAACAAAAATTATCTGTTCAATGGCTATTATATCACACTTAGAAGCAATATTAAGTCGTTTGGGGATTGAATTATTATTTTAAATCCTAGTTAAGTAAAGTGAGTGACACCTGAAATGACATTTCTTTTTCCAAACTTTTATATTTCACGCAAGCGGGAGTATTGATAGATTTAACAGGCATCACCCATTTTACAGAGCCGGTCTTTTAAGGCACAAATACATGAGTATATGCCAAGCCTATCAACTACAGCTGTCAAACAAAGATTCATTAGTCAACATCATTAACCATGTTGAGATGATTTCAGTAATAGGTTATTTATGTGATATTGTTTTAATTACTTCCATTATAGTTACTCAAGGATCTATCTTGATTAAAGAAAACAGCTATGATTCATGTGGAAAAAATATCCATGTAAATATTAAGGAATATTCTTAAGATGACTTGGTACCCCAAAAGTGACCGACCTATCATTTTTTATTTAATCTTATTACTTGCATTATTATCTTTCGATTGATGTATCATTTGTGCAATCGAAAAGTTAGAAGTTGAATAAAATTTCATTTTAAAACAAATTAGGTAATTCAACCACGCCCCTTTTTAAGAAAAAGGCTTAAAGAAAGCGTTTTGAAAAAAAAAATCTATTTTATAAAGAGAAATAATAACTATAAAAAAGAATGTGTAATATATAAAGCAGAATATTTCCGAGGCAATGCAATAATGTAATTTATCTTCTTTGTGAAATGTGTGCATGTAAAATTTTTGAATTAAGGTATTTTGTATTAATAATTTCATAATTTCAGTTCTTATTAGTGATATGTTTTTCATACAAATGTAATGCTGCAATATTTTATGACGAAGAGAACTAAACTTTTTGTCGTGACAGAAAAAAAAATTAACAATTTTCTTGAATTTTCTTGTGTGTGTGTGTGCAATTAATACCTTCTTAAAATGGACCATTTTTAAAAATGTATAGGTTGAATAAATACGAAAAGGCAATTATTTTAAAGAAAAATATATAACTAGTATCTTAAAGTGGTATTTTAAGTTTATATTCAAGCTTATTAAAACGTTTGTTTGCAGAATTATAAACTTTAAAGTGGTTTTTCTCAGTTTGTGGTTTTCGAATCATTAGTGCATTCGAATTTTAAAAATGAAATTACGTAGAATTTCCTTCAACAACTATACCTTTAAATTTCAGTCACACGCCCATTTTTTTCCTGTGTGTTGCATATAAAGCATGTAAAAAAATTAGAGAACCATTTTGCTGTAAACTGAATTTTTTTAAAAAAAAAAATGAAAATGTAAGAGACGTTGGCTATTTCGTTGATTTTTAGCACCCTTATCAGCATTTTATTTTTTTCCCAAAAACGAATTCAGTTATTATAAAATAGATCCCTAAAGTTGTTTATAACATCCATAAGATTATTACAAAACAATTTCAGATAAAAAAAAATTAATGATTTCAGAAGGAGTAGGATTTTAAAACTTTCTAAATTTTCTTCAAAAAAAATTAAATTTCTAAAATTGTGTGAATAATACGTGAAAATTTTCATCTCGTATCATTGTATTGAACAGAAACTTAATCGCACTAATTTTCATATATTTCACTTAACAGACTCCTATTACTTCAAGAAATTGTTGACACTGTACTTCTTTATTTCTAAATGAATATTTTCTAAACAGAAATTAAACATTTGTACAAAATATAAATAAAATATTAGTTTCTTAAGCATATTAAAATATTTAGAATTAGTAGTAACACAAATTTTGATTTATGAATGTGTACCAGATTCTTTTTTTTATGCTAAATTAAATCGAAATCTAATGTTACTTAGTTTGCCTCAACCCAATGGTGCATAAATTGCTTATTGTGTTGCAGTTTTACATATAAGAGAAGTAATTGTTTCCGTAAAAGAAACGGATATCAAATTTAATAATTTAATATATATATATATATATATATATATATATATATATATATATATATTGTGTGTTGCGTCATCGTAGATTCTCTCATATTAATTATTATAATTGAATTTGTCAAAGGTTTAAGTTAAATATCTTAATAAATTCATATTAAGATAATGTTTGATCCTAGTTCTTTCGCTAATCCTACACCTCTAGCTCACGCTGATACTTCGAGAGATGTACTTCCAAGGGGAGGTACATCACATACTTCCTTTACTGTTTCTACTTTAACGAGTAACCCCTTGCTATAATCTTTCACATTGTTTAGCTTCAAAATTGTAGCAATTTAGCTTATTATTAATTATTGAATATAATATATATGCATGCACATATATATGTGTCTGTATGTATATATATATAAACTGTCTGATTCCGAATTAACGAAACCCTATCAAAGAATTTCACGATTTAACGAACGTTTCATTTCCTTTATTAAAATGTTGGTAAAAGTCCCTATTTAACGAATAAAAAAACCCGGATTAACGAATTATATTCACAGCTGGATTTTTTTTTAATTACAGTTGGACTTTCATATGACGAATTCACTAAATCCCGGAAAAAAATTCGTTATATGGTATATTCATATTATAGCGGTTCATCTTTTAATATACTTAAGAAACCATATAAAACAAATTTAAAATTCATAAACACTATACATTAAAAAAGTAATTTTATTTACACCTTGTTTTTTAAATTTATATACGTTTATTTTACATATCTTACACAAAAAAAATAAAGAAAGAAAGGAAAACTGCAAGGAAAACAAGAAAAAAGGATGACGAAGAATTCACTGTATTTTAAATATTAAGAAAATAATTTTATACTAAAATTAATGAATTTTTAGGACATATTATAAGGAAAAATATACAAATAATATTAAAAAAACATTATTTTATAATCAGAACACGGGCACATGGGGTAACTCCACTGAGGGTGAAAGAGGATATCGAAGATGTTTCTAGTGAACTGGGCAATGTTAAAGTTTGCACTTCTTGGGTGAAACGTCTAGAACTCTATTGATCTAGGCGAGTTAGGGTCTAATAAAACCAGTTCAAGATTTATGACCACCATAAAATGTATTAAAGAGAGAACAACTTGAAACTTTTTTCAGAAATACTTTAAAAAAAGTGGAGAAGAAAAATTGAATTACAAACGTAAAAGTTCGTTATATAGAAAATGCACTTCACTATAGAGAGGTTATATTACGAAGAAAATCGTGAAATGTTCAAAGTTCCAGGATAAAGTTTGCTTTATAAGGGTTCGACTGTAGTTTGTATTAGAAAATAATTGGATTATTTTTTCAAAAGGCATCCTTTTTGCTTAGAACATTAAACGACTCCTTATAAGCAGCAAATTTCTACGGGATAAGGTGAATTTACTTTACAGGTGCAGATGAGTCATGAGTATAACCTATGGCGTGAGTCTGAGTAGGACAGGAAACTCATTTCTTACCTAATCCCAACCAGGAATAAAAAGATATTTTAAGATTTTAACGATGATGTTACATTTGGTGACGAACTGCCTATTTACAAATAAAGTCGAGGCAATTGTTGATTTGCCGGAGACAATAAATAATGATTCTAATAATTGATAATGTAAATAACATATCATAACTGGTTTATTTTCTGATGTCTTACATTGCTTGGAAACTGGGGAAACTTTTGTTGCTGGGGGAAATGCAGGTTTTTATTTCTGCATGAAGTCAAAGAAGAACTCTTGCGAGTCCGGGATCAAAAAGACTTTCAAGCATATTACGCAGTGTTTTGAAATTTCCAGTTAACTGGAACGCGTAGTAATTCATTAATAGTATTTTTAGCTGTTGAATAAAAAATATGCAACTTCTAAGTATGAATATTGTTTGCATATTTGCTCATAGAATTTCCAAAATGTAAGTGCAAAAAATGTGTATTTTGTTTGGACCGCGATTTCCCCAATAATCTAGATTTCGCAAATAAAAAGCTCGGTGACGATTAATTTTTAAATCGGGTTTCGACTGGATATATATATATACAAATAACGATAAAAACTACGTATAACTAGTCAAGATAGGAAATATTAGTCACAGTAGTATATATATATATACGGTAAAATCCAGCGTATAACACGCACTTTTACCACAAAAACTAAGATCGAAATTTACGGGTGCGCGTTATACGCCGGATATAAATGCGAGAGCTTTAAAAATAAAAGCAAGTAATAAAAAAAAATTCTTTGGAGTCAATTCCTACTTAGTTAGAAAAACTTACCTAAGTTATCTGTTGTAGATAAATCTAACTTCGTCAGAAACAATGTAGAATAAATTTAAAATAAAAAAATAAAATTTAATCAATAAAATATTGGTATATGAGTAAACTATATACACATCAAGTGTCATCCACTACAAGGTAAAGAAATGTACACTCAGGAACATTGAAAATAGCGATCCAAGAAGAAAGCATCGGATTGAAATGAAATTTAATACACATAATGACACAGATGAGAGATTCACTTGATCTCAAAAACAAGAAAATTAAACGAATACAGGGTGTGCAACGACACAAATACTGGACAACTTCAATAGCGCGTTGGACCACCTCCAGTTGCAATACGTAACGCCACACGGTCCGGCATTAAGTTGATTAGACACCTTATGTTGTCCTGAGGAAGATGGGCCCACAAATCTTGAACATCCAACTCTAAATCATGTACAGAGTGAAACGATGGCATCTGCTGTTTTAGCTGATCCCACACGTGCTCTATAGGGGACAAATCGGGGGAGCGGGCCAGCCATGGAGAAGTCTGAAAATGACGTAGGATGTTTTCAGCAACTCTTCCTGTATGCGGACGAGCATTATCTTGCTGGAAAATTGCTCCTGGGAGACAATTTAGGAAAGGTCCTACATAGGGTCGAATAATATCATCAGCGTAACGTTGACCCGTTAAGGTTCCACGCATCACAATTAAAGTGGACCGGCTATCATAAGCTATGGCCCCCCAGACCATTACACCAGCTGTGCGGGCAGTGTGACGTCAAACAGTGTGGGGGAATTGTACCGCTCACCAGGGCACCTCCACACCCGTACACGGTTATCATCTGTCCCCAAAACAAACCGGGATTCATCACTAAACACAACCTTTTGCCAATCTGTGACATTCCACATTGATCTGGCTTGGCAGCACTGTAGACGCAGTTGCCAATGTTCCGGTGTTAAAGGGAGTGCACGGAAAGGGCCCTTGGATTTAAGATTTGCTTCTGCAAGGTGACTGGAAACTGTTTGTGGCACAATTGCTACGCCTACGTCTGTTCGTATCGTTGAACGAGTCACTGTGGGGTCCACAAGTGCTTGCCGCACGATCATTCGATCATCTCTCCTCGTGGTCTTCCTGGTCGCTCCAGACCCAGTTTTCCGCCCGTGGGTACCTTCTCGTGTCCACTGCTCCCAACAATTTTTAACGGCAATCTCCGAACGATCCACCTGGCTAGCAACACGGCGCAACGACCAGCATGCAGTTTTCATCCCAATGATCAGGCTTCTCTTAAACTCGCTTAACTGTGAGAAATGTCTTCTAGCACGTTTACCTGGCATGTTTCGCTTACAAAAGTCTTCTTACAATCGACGGGTAATCGTCACGTTCATGAATCTTCGAATTTGCGCTGGCTTATATAGCACCCTCTTCCTGATTGTAGCGCCACCTCGGCGTGTATGAGCATGCGTATTGGCACAAAACTTGGATCATTTGCATATCACATTACGCTGTACTTATTTGCAAAGTTTCGCGATTGTACTTAACTTCCTTCTTGGGTCGCTATTTTCAATGTTCCTGAGTGTATTTGGATTTTAGTGGATGAAAAAAAAGTTTTTTATTAAGGATTGAAAATTTGAACAAGATATAAGTAAATAAATAAATATATATAGGGAGAGTGTTGTGAACTAATAGTAGAAATTGAGAAAAATGATGGACTCAGAAAAAAATTAGACTACACATATTGAAATACTGTTTACTTAAAATAAATGTCATTCCTTATGAACTTTAAGGGTTGTGGTTATAGAAATATACTATTTTTTCTAAAGCTTTCAATATTACTTCTCATCAATGACTTTAAAACACACTAGTTATTGCACACGTATATTTAAGGTTTCTTCGTAAAACAGAGGGTGTGCGTTGTACGGCGAATACACCTAAAAATTCAAAATTTCAGTTTAAAAAAAATAGTTGCACGTTATACTCCGGATTTTATGGTACATTTTTTATCTTTAAATTCCTTATTTCAAAGGAGTCATAAAATTATCAAAATATGAATTTAAGCAATATGATGATAAATAGGTATATAATTAAATAAATAAAAGAAAGAGAAATGAGAGAAAAACAAAAGTAAAGAAAAAATGGAAGAATGAAAAGCAAAAGTGAGAAACATACGAAATTAAAGAGTTTTTGTTTTGAATAATGCAAATGGTACGAATGAACGTATCATGGACTAATGTAATTATAAAACAGAAAGTATCGCATGAACAAATCGTAGCATTAAGTTTTATTTTGCGTAAGGAGGTATTGTTCTTGGTCTTGAAAAGTGATTCAAAGATTTAAGAACCTTAATCGATAGACGTTGGGAAAAAACTAATCTGATGTAAAATCAAATAAAAACTATTTAAAACAAAAGTAAAATAAAAAATATTCTCTACATTCCCTGTCAATTCCAAATATCTTAAAATGAGAAATCTTCCACCGTATCTCTTATTTTATACAAAATCGACGACAGACGCATCAAGTATCGACCATAAGAAAGAGAGCATTCTTTTCAACTTTCCATCTCTTAGAATTCCACTCCATAAAAAAGAAGAAAGAGAAAGAGGATAAGATGGAGAACTAAAGGGACGAAAAAAAGGAAGAAAGAAATACATGGGCAGAAGTAGTCGATGGCCGTGATTTTCACCGTGCGTGACAGATTTAGGTACGGTCGAAGATCAAGAATGAAGAAAAACAGGAGAAAAACCTCACGCGACAGGATCAATAAAAGTGCATTATCCGCTGTCCATCGAAGAAATGGATGTTTAGATTGAATGCCCGTGGCTTCGGATTAAGCTGTCACAGGAGAAGAGACTGTTCCGGATCGTTCGGTTTCAAAGTGAAAGGAAGATGTCTAATTGCATACGTTGGCGGTAGCTATAAGCGATGTCACTCTTTGAAAGGAATGAAGTGACAGTGACAGGAATTAGTGTTTATGGGAATGAAGAATAATGTTTCAGTTAATGTTAGCGTGTATTGAATTAAGTTTGTTTTCCTTCGTCGATGACATATATTGTGTATTAAGATATAACAGAAAACAAGAAGAGCAGTTTAATCGAAGAAGGAGCATAATTGATTTATTTTTTTTAAAAAAAAGGTCAAGCCTTTTAAGGGATCCAGAACATCATACACATTCAAAAAATCGTTTTTTTCAATTTTTATATTAAAGAATAGTGAATATTTTTCTGAATATAAAAATGTTTATCACCTATATACTCATTGAGAAAGTAAGCTTAAAATATAAAAAAAAATAATATGACAAGCATATATGCAAATAAATGTTTGCAAATTTTTAGTTTTTTTTTCACTTTTTCACAAAAACATAATTTAATGCCTTTAAAAAAACCTTCTCTTTTATAAAAACCCTATTGCGTTATATGGTTCCAAATTTTTTATACTTCTATTCAAAATACCTGTGTATATAGTGAACTTAAATTTTTTTGGTCGAAGTAAAACATAATTTTTTTAAAAAAGTTTTTTTATGTATGAAAAAAAGGAATTTTAAATAATACGAGAAGTCTACTAATTTTTCAAAGAAATCATATTAATATGTTACTAAAAATAAAGGTTAGCTATATTTTGTGTATTGTTTTATATACGTGCAAAAAATATTTTACATATTTAAGAGATATTTTTAAAAAAAAATGGTACCTATATATATATATAGTCTAATTCTCCTACAGACAAGAGATAAACATTCAATAATCACATTCGAAAAAAACACAGAGACATTAAAGAGAACATACTATGAAGGACACTAGATTAAAAATTATAAATTGGATGATGCAGTATTATAAACATGGTTGGCGTAGGACAGCTAATATATAAATTATATAAAAGTGGGGTTGAACATGTTTTTTAGCCAGCCAACCTTCCCCCTTTATGTAAATAATACTGAGCAAAAACCTATTGAAGGTAATGGATAGGAATAACTAAATCCATTACAAAATAGAGGTAACTTACCTAAAAACTGCACTTGAAAATGCAGAACCCGAGCTAAATTTGAATATCTGATACATACATATATATATATATATATATATATATATATATATATATATATATATATATATATATATATATAAATATATAAATGTGTGTGTGGTGCCGACCGCTATTTCTAAGCCACTCCAATTATTCTACTTCTCATGCTTACGAACGCACTGAGTATTTTGGGAGCCTGCCAGTCGTTAGACACTCGACGTGGCCGGAGCCGACGCGATGAGAACGTGGTACGACGCCTTTGAAGGATGACGTAGGCATTGACGAGATGACGGACTGAGAAAGACGGAAATCAAAGACGCCATTTGCATGGATTAAGACGTTACAGACGAAGACGATAATACCTCGTGTGTTAATGACGAACTTAACTAAAAGCCTAATAAATATATTGCAAATAGTTTCAAGTCATTAAATCTATAATTAATCATAAACGAAGTGTCATTCCTGACTAGCGCCCCACAACTCAGAAGTGGGATGAACAATGAACAATGAACGTGGTATCAACGATAAACTTAAGGAATAAAAGACGAATTACGAAGATTTTCTACCTGTAACTACATCAACATTAGAGGTACGTGCATTCTTTAGAAAATGATTTTAAATGATATAAAACCCATCGGCATTGCATTAAAGAACTTTAAAACAGAAAAGGTGAAATTACTCTACAAACTAACATATGATGATGATGAAGAATTCACTCGTGAAGGAGTGCATAACTTTTGTGGTTTTACTTTTTCGACAGACAGTGAGGAATTCTCTATTAAACTAAAAGATATACAGAAGAAATTCTCGTATAATGAGATAGTAACAATTTTAAACATACTTAGTATTTCGATTGAAGGAAATAAATCTGAATTGTGTAAAAGTATTCTATCCTTATTGACAAATTTGAATGAATTATTATTAATGGTGGCTAGTGGTGCCAACGAGTCTGACTCGGAAAACGAAACGAATGATTCTTCAATGCAAACTGATAGCATGAGAAAAAATCTTGATTTGGAAATAAATAAAATGCATGTTGAAACGGAAGTCAAAATAAAATATAATCTATGTCAATTCTGATGTTAATGTAAACTATTCGGATATTGAAAATACCATTTCTAAATTTAATGCAGAACCACATGAAAATATAAATAAGTGGATTAAACATTTTGAAAATATCGCTGAACTGTTTTGTATATAAAACTTACAAAAGTTCGTATTTGCAAAATGATCGTTAGGTGAAATTGCGAAATTATTTATTCAGACGGAATTACAAATAAATACGTCGGAAAAATTAAAACTTGCGCTGATTGACGAATTATCTTTGGAAATAAATTCAGCTTTGCCGCATGAGCTATTACGCAATAGGAAAATCAGAGATTGCGAAACCACTTCGGAATACATTTTAAAAATGAAATAGTTATGCAATTCGGGAAAAATTGATGATTCGGCTTTAATGCATTACGTAATCAAAGGTATAAATGACAGGAAAGAAAATAAAATAATTCTGTACGGATGTAATAATTTAACTCAATTTAAAGAAAAACTTATGACGCAATATAGAATGATTATGTTAAATGTAGTGACAATTTCGATAAAATAAAACCAACATAGGATTTTAATAGATATAATTCTTGCGATAAAATGAAAACAAAGTCTGATGAAAAATGTAATTTTAGAAAGGATAATGCTAATAAAAATAAAATGAGTCATGGTAATAATAATACTGGGTATGAAAGTTATAAAAAGAAAGTTTATTCTAATTGCGGTGATACAAATCATATTTGTCGAGACTGTATGTATAAAAATGAAGGCATAAAATGTTTTCGATGTGAAGTTTTTGAGCATAAGGCTTCGGAATGCCCAGACAATAACAATACTAAATTAGACGTTGTCCATTTAATGATTAATAAAGAAGAAACATTAACTAAAAGAAAGTGTTATATGAGGACTTAATTTTAGATGCTTTAATAGATAATGGTAGTCGAGTGACCTTGATTTGAAAGTCTGTTTATGATAAAATAAATTATGTTCAATTGTTTCGATTAAATACAACTTTAAGAGGATTTAGTAATAGTAACATAAGACTGTTTGGTTATTTTAAAGATGATATTAAAATTGATGAACGTACGTGTAATGTAGAAATATATGTAGTAGATGATGATGATATGTTTTTTGATGTTATAATTGGATTTAATGTATTAATGCAAGGTGAGACTATAATTAATAAAAATGGAATTTCAATTAAAAATAAGCCTAAATGTACTAAGGAAGTTGCCACTTTATCTGTTCTACCAATAAATTTATCTCCTGATGATATTGAAATTAATATTGCACCGGGCATTCCTCAAATTTACGGGTCAAAGAACAGGACGATAACTCCAAATTTTAAGCCTGTAAAGAAAGATGGTTTACATGTGAAAGACGACCAAAGAACTGTGACCATAAGCCCTGTTGTGACAGTTCCTGTTGAACTTCACCATCCATATGATTTGCCTAAATTCGAAGACGGTCTGAAACATTTAGAAAAATCGGATCCTATGATTCAATGCATTACTGAAAATCCTGATGAGTATATTGTTGAGGATACCGAAAAACTTCTTGAGAATTGCTTGAAAGACGTGAAAGAAGACAAGGCTTGCATTTCCTTAAAGAAAACTGACCCAGTAGCAGTTGTTCCTGAAAGTGTGGCCAAAGATGTCAAAAGACGTGCTCATGAGAACAGACGGCCAAGAATTAAAAAAACAAAGACTATTACTTCATTCCCAAGCGCAGACAGAAGATAGAAAATTCAGTTGCCTACTGTGATCATCGTGTATTGGTGAATCACAAACGAAGAAAGAAAGAAGACGTGCCATTGAAAACATGTCATATTGATCACCTTGGACCGCACAGGATAACCAAAATTGAAGAAGGAATCATTTAACAAAATGTCCGTTTTGAGGAAGATCTACAATAGTTTACAACAAAAGACGCAAAAGACACGGCGAAAGACGTAGAAGCAAGACGAAAGACGTAAAAGAAGCAAAATACGACAAAAGACGTAAAAGAAGTAAAATACGACAAAAGACAAATAAACAAGAAAATAAGACGAGTAAGACGTAGAAAATAGAAAAAAAGAAGAAAGACTTGGGCATTAATCCTTTTGAGAACTTTGTAACAACCAAGAGACTCATGAACTTTTAACTTTTGCTTTTCAGATATCTTTTTACAGCTCTCTTGTTGTTTTGGGTTTTTTTGTATCTTTACTGTGTCGTCTGGAGCACCAGCTGATTCCAGAATGGCCGTGTAGTGCCGACCGCTATTTCCAAGTCACTCCAATTATTCTATTCCTCATGCTTACGAACGCACTGAGTGTTTTTGGAGCCTGTAAGTTGTTAGACGCTCGACGTGGCGCGAGCCGACGCAATTAGAACGTGGTACGACGCTTTTGTAGAAAGACGTAGGCGTGGATGAGATGACGGATGGAGAAGGACGCATCGTGTTTAAATAAGACGTTGATGGAGATTACGATGATGAACTGTGTAGTTATCCGTATTGTATATAGCATGCAAATAAGTGCGTAATTAAATCTATATTTAATCATAAAAAACGAAGTGCTATTCCTGACCAGCACCCCACATAAATATATATGTGTGTATATATAAAGATAAACATGTATTATGAGATAAACATGTATTATGAGATCTCAAAAGTTAAGTCAAACTTAAATTAAACAAAATAAAAGTTTAACTAAAAAATTATTTTTTTTAAAATCTAAACTTCATGTGAACTTTTTAAAGATATGCATATGTCCCATAAACAAAGAGTCTTAATTTTGGCATTTTACTCTTTCGAACATGTCCTGGGATTCTTAATGGGTTACATATTAGAAAAATGTATTTTAAAATTGGTGAAGAACAATTCTTTAGATTTGTTTGGTAATTTTTGTAGCAAATTTCTCTTTTATTGTAACACATAGATATTACTCAGAGTTTCATCCCTTCTGTGGGTCGATAAAATGAGAACCAAACTAGCTTGAGAACTTAATATTGGGGGTTTGCGTCAGACTGACCGCTTGACCGAAACATCTGCACTTCACCCCACGCCTAAGGTCACGAAAACTGAGACATGCACAGTAGACTTTGGCCCTTTATGGGCTGTTGTGCGACTGAATTCAGTTCAGCTCATAGATTTTATTTTTTCACAACCAACAAAATAAGTAACAACTCATAAAAATTTATACATATGTGAATGTCCTATTTTTTTTTATTTAAAAAAATGTGTAAATTATTTTTACAAATAAAATTATAAATTTTGTTGAAGTATGCAAAAAATGTCAACAACGTATCTAGCTATAATGTAAAGGGCGATATCGAAAACCAAACAAACATTTATTTTTACCATACAGTTTTGTGTTTGGGAATGTCACGTCCATGCGGACACTTCTAGTCGATTGGTGGGTGTCACATCCGGGACTATTTTCAAAAGAATTATCACTAAATGATCCATTTGATGCATGAAACTGTAAGCAGAAAATAATTATTTATTTTTAATGTTATACTCTTATACGCTTAGCAATTTTCGATCAATAAACCAACAGATTTCAGATGCTGTTTTTGAATTCGTATCGAAATTCTTGTGCCACACTTATAACGTTTTAGAAACAGAGTGTACGTCACATTTCAATTAATATCAAGTACACATTGAATTAAATAGTTGCTGATCCATTATTTAGTTTTTAAATAAATTTTAAATTTTGAACACAAATCATGTTATTTTTTTCAACAAAATAATTTTTGATAATAATAATATAAACAATCGTAATGTTACAGCAAAAAATGTTAAAAAAAAATGTTAAAAAAAAAAGCATTTTAATTCCATTTATTTTATTTCATTTCAAATAACAAACACGGATTGATAAAAATGTAATAGTACAAAGCTTTCATCGAAACAATTGATCTTGCGTCATAGACAAGATTGAAAAAATAGTATGAAGTATATCTAAGTCTTATGGTATGAACAGAAATGTATACAAGGACATATTCCATTTTTATTTCGAAACCCACTGAATAAACATTTGTGGATTTCCATAATATTTATGTATTGTATAAACCATTTTATTTTCTTATTTTTGCAAATATTTAGTGTCTATTTCGATATATACACATTTACTCCACCTACAAATGCAGGATTCTCGTATAAAATCCATACACTTTCTCTTATAGCATTATTATGGAGAACATGTTTCTCCTTTTAATTGTTTCAAGATAAAATAGTATGGCATGACAACAAACTTGAAATGTAAATATAATTTTTGATAAAGAAGAGTTTTAAAATTAAATTTGCTTATTTTAAAAATTTTTTTATAAAGTAGGCTTCAGGTTATATACTGTTTCTAAATACTTCTAGTTTAATGAAGTGTTTTATATGTATTTAAGATATGTATAATAAATTCACTTGAATGGTATATAAAAAATTATTTGTGTTTAAATATATACTTGTAGGACATTTCACGTAACTTATATTTTTATCAAGTTAAATATTAGGAAAGATAATTACTAAAATTTAAATGTGCAAGACAATTAGTGTTTAACATACTGAATTGATTTTAAACGTTGTTTTAAGACAGCCATGCGGTTTTTAAAGAAAAAAAATATATACTGTGCGATTTTAAATATATATTTATAAAATTTTAAATAGGATACTGATAAATGTAAAACAACTAAATAATTTTGGAATCATCATTGATTATCTTTGTTATTTGAAATTATCTTATAATTTATAATTTGAAGTCATCATTTATAATTGAATTATTTACGAAAAAACCACACACGCATACACATGCACATACAAATATACAAAAAACAAATATACAATTAACAAATATACGAAAAACTGCCAGTAGGAAATGGTATAAGAGCTGAGATCTCTGGAATGGGAAACATTTTGAACATTGACAAAATTGCATGTGTATTTGTGTTGCTACTTTTTTTCTTTATGTACATTAGAAAATTAAAAAAAAAACAAACAATTGTGTTTATCAATAAAATGAGAAATTTCAATGGAAATTGTTTTGTTCAATTAATCAATTTTAAATAAGAAGCTCCCCACAGATTGTTTGATTCCAGTGAAAAAAACACTACACACGTATATATATATATATATATATATATATATATATATATATATATATATATATATACACACACACACTGGTGGACAATTGCTAGGACGGATCACAAATTGCTATGTAGCATAACATTAAACGAGACATGATGACTAGTAGGACAAAAATATAGTTGCCACACTGTTCAGACATTAGAATAAAGAATATTTATTGTTCTGAAAAGTACAAAAGCTGTGAAACATCTGAAAGAAAAAAAAATGTTCATTTGATCTGCGTACGGAGAAATGGAACAATGCATCTAAAAGTCAGCAGGCACCTTAAAGAAAGGTATCAGTACGGGATATGTCCACCGTGGAGTGTGATGCAACATTCCACACGTCGTACCATACTTTGCACAACATTATCCAGCAGCTGTTGAGGCAATTTATCCCATTCCTCTGTGAGTGCACGGATGAGGGTGTTCTTGTTTGTCGGAGGATAGTTTCGACCAGCAACTTGCCTCCCCAAAGCATCCCACACATTTTCAATGGGGTTTAGATCTGGAGAACGCGCTGGCCATACGAGACGTTGAATACCCTCGCTGTCTAGACAATCCCGAACAGGGAGTGTTCGATGACATGTTTCGTTGTCGTCCTTAAAAACAAATTTATCACCGACAGCACCACGGAAAAGACGAACATGAGGAAGTAGAACTTCATCAATGTATCGTTGGCCCGTCATGGTCCCATTCGCAACCACATGTAGGCGCGTGCGGCCATTGATCATGATGCCGGCCCACACCATGTTACTGCATGTCGGATATCGGTCATTTTCCTGGATATTTTCTGGACGATAAGCAGTACCACTCTCACCCCAGATCAGTTGGCGTCTACAATCCGATGAAAGATTGAACCTACTCTCATCTGGGAATAGTACGCATGCCCAGTCCTGTTCAGTCCAATTGTGATGCTCACGACACCATTGCAAACGCGCAGTACGGTGCTGTCTGGTCAATGGGACACACACAACAGGTCTGCGTGCGTATAGTCCTCCTCCCCTGAAACGTCTGGCAACAGTTTTTCGGGAGATCTGCTTTCCTGAGGCAGCAAAAAACTGATTTGCCACCTGCGGAGCTGTGGAGCGCCTGTTCCTTTTTGCTGATAGGACGATATATCTGTCTTCTGCAGGCGTCGTACTTCTAACACGACCTCCCTCGTGCCGTCTAATACACATTCCAGTAGTTTTAAATGACTTCCACAGCCGTGAAACAACGCTGTGAGCGATGTCAAGCTCCCTGGCAACATCTGTTATTTTTCGCCCTTCTTCGATCTTTCCAATAATTCGGCCACGCATAAAATCATTTATGTGATGTCGGGAAGACATGCCAAAAATGTTTAGTTCGTCTATTAAATCTTTCCTGTAAAACTTTGACTTGAAACAACAACTATCCACACGCGTCAAAACCTTTAAAACTCTTATGAACGCTATCACGTGATGAACAGACGTGGAAAAAAATTTGCATACTCATACTTTTTACTAATATCCCGCACTTATTCTAATTTTCCACATTTTGCTTCCTTTCGTTTTGTGGTTGCTATGGATGATAGTGTTATCCATCCTTAGCAATTGTCCAGCAGTGTATATATATATATATATATATATATATATATATATATATATATATATATATATATATATATAAGGTTTGTACTTAAAGAGAACTATATACATCATAAGGGTAACTATTATCTGCAGATTAAAGATTTGCCACAAGATGGCCCTGCGAGCAACTGTCTTGCCAATTTATACTTACATTATTTTTAAAAAGTATAATTACATTAATAATTCTAAATAATATATTTATCGTTATATAGATGACATTATCATTTTTGGCAAACAAGTCAATTTTATATCTAACATTAATTTTTATCCACAATATTTTAATTTAATTTCAGACAAATAGTAACAACAATGAAGGAAATTTTCTTGACATACATATCAAACTAAAAGATCATGTAATAGTTTCTAATATTTATGATAAAAGAGAAGATTTTAATTTTAGCATTATAAGAGTTCCTCATTGGGAGAGTAATGTACATGTTTCTATATTCAGAAATATTATTATTAATTATATACAACGTAATAAATTTCTGGTGTCAAAAAATCAGAAATATTAAATAACTATAAACATTTTACTAAATATTGCTTAAATCAGGAATACCCAATTAATTTTATTAATAGTTATATGAATAAAGCGCTTTTCAAAATAGTAAGGTTTAAAAATTCTGAGATTAATAATAGTTAATTACTATAAACTTACATATTTCATAGTTATAGTAACCTCCATATTCTAATATTAGACAAAATTACTTATTATTTTTTTATTCATATATACTCTAGTGTTACTAAAGTAATAGTAATTTGTAACTCTCTTATTAATTTTTATTTCCATTCTCTTTACAATTTTGTTAAGTGCTACACATTTCAGCTATTCACAGGATTTAAATCTGCATTAGGGTCCAGAATCTGACAATAACTTATTTATTGCACTCAAATTTAGCGCGGGCTCTGCATTTTTAAGGGCAATTTTTAGGTAAGTTTACCTATATCTTGTAATGGATTTAGATATTCCTATCCATTACATTTAATAGGTTTTTGCTCAGTATTATTTACATAATGGGGGAAGGTTGGCTGGGCAAATAACATGTTCAACCCCTCTTTTATGTAAATAATTTTATATATTAGCAGTCCTAAGTCAGCAATTCTTAGAACACTGCATCATCCATTTTATAATTTTTAATATCGGTTTCTAATGTGTCCTTCATTGTGTTATTTTCCTACTGTCTATGTGTTTTTCGAATGTGATTGTTGGATGTTAAATCTTAATTGTAGAGAATAAGACTATATATATATATATATATATATATATATATATATATATATATATATATATATATTAATTTCTTGAGATCTTATATTCATTACAAATACATTAACCGGTTTGCTACTTCGAATTCCAAATCCACCACACAACAATAGGTTTTCAAAGTCAGCATGTTAGTGGTCTTGCTGTGAAGATTATATCATAACACTCATATCACAGTTTACATTTTTTCCACACACATCTTGAACATCTTACACATTGTTGACAACCAACCAAATTAGAGCCTAGCAAATTTACATTTTTGACAATGAACCAATTCAAATTTTACCATATTTGATTGTCGTCATTTTATACTTGTATTTTCTGGCTGGTATAAAAGTCAGCTCAAAAGATGTGGTTATGTATTTTCGAATTTTTTAACTTAGTGAATAATTGACTTTCATTAATAGCAAGACGCTTGTTTCTCTTCGTAAACGCTTTGTGAGTAAAGAAATTTTGTTAAATTAATTTTTGAAAGATACTTTTCTTATGTAATTGTTTTAGCATTTTTCTACTTTTCTTACATAATTATTTTGTGATTTTGTGATTTTTTTTCTGCATTAAGAGTTTTGGGAGAGTTTGTTACATAATAGTAGTGATTGGTTTTATCATGCTCTCTAAGTTATCCATACTCTGAAGTTTTGTTTATTTTATTTTATTTGGTTTTCCTACCGAGTTGCAAAGGGGGAAGTTTGGCGCCTTTAAACTAGTTTAACCCCACTTATTCGGTCCTAAGTCCGAAATTGCTTTCTTACTCTCTAGGTTCTGCTTTTTTGTAGTTCTTTTATTTCTCTATAATTTTGTTCTTCACGTTCAGCTTTTATATTTTTATTATGCTATTTCTAGTTATGTTCTTTATATATTTTTTCTTGTTTTTGATAAATAATACATATTTCTTTTATTTATATATATATATATATATATATATATATATATATATATATATATATATAGGCTAAAAATCTGAATAACGTATATGAACTTAAATTTATTACGCATAGGAAAGCCAATAAGTTTCATTATTTGCGATATATATATTAAATTTTTACTCTTGTTCCCTTTCACATGTACATTTATAAAAAACAAGCTAGTTCAGAAATAATATTTTAAAAATGTATTTATTTGAGTTAAGCAGAAAGCATGTTCAAACAACTCAGTTATTTATTATTTTAATTTTACAATGTAAATAATACTTAAAGCGTATCGTATTTCAGTTCTCAAACACTATTTTGCAATGAAAGTTATATAATGCACATATGATATTTGCAAAAAAAGGAGTATCTTAAAATATCTGAATATGGTGTCTCCCCCCCCTTCATTGCTATTATCACACATATTTTAAAATTCTTGCATTTATATTGCATTCAGCTGAGTTAATCTTATTTGCTTATGTATATTTATCGGACACAATTTTTTAAACTATTTCCTCTTGTAATATGTATCACGCAATCCCATTTTTTAAAGTAAAATTTAAAAGGAAAAAAAATAAGTAATTCTGCATCTTACACTATTAATAATTCAAAGCATAACTTATGTATCAAAATATTTTGAAGACATTTCTAAATATCTAATTATAAAGAAGATTACTGAGTATTAGGAAATTTGATCATCCCCCCCCAACAATTAAACTATAAATATAAATATAAAAAAAGAATATAAAATTATAAGTAGGGAATTAAGAATTAGGAAAATAATTCTTACAATTAGAATTTAAAAACAGAAACCATCTGGTGACAAATTCACAACCAGATAACATTATATGATTATTACATACTCAATCATTATAGCGCTTAAAACTTCTCAACAGATAAACGAGAGTTTTATTTTTTAACACCCAAGTATCAATAGCCTTAAAGATAGACAAGCCAAACAATATCCCTGTCTTATAGAGCCGAAAGCACTAGAAAATGGATGCTTAGATTGTAGAGCTGAAACCCTAGATTAAGATGTCACCAGCATTGAAGTAATTGGAGAGCATGCTTTTAGCTTTCCTTCAAGCTTTCGAAGCGATAGATGAGAGCGAAAGAAGAGAGCGGGAGTGCAGGAGCGGAGGAAGGAAAAGCCGATGCATTAATCCAGAAAGAATGAGATTTCTTCTTTCCTTTGGAAAAGAATTTCACGAATCTCGTGAGTCTAGAAATTCCGTTGCACGTCAACTGTCAAGGAAAATGGAAGAGCTTTTTATGTTGTTATTTTTTCCCGTAAGTTTCACTTTTAAATAACTTGGAAAAGCCGAGGTTTCGAGTAGGGAAGGGCCTTGTATGGGCGAGATTGAGAAACTTAAAATGCAGCTGATGTTGGTTGGTAGAAAGCGGTCATGCAGAACGATTTGAGATTATTTTCGTGATGCCATTCCTCATCCATTGTGAAGGTAGTATATAATATAATGGTTTTTAAAACATCCAGGTAATATTTTTTTCAGAATATTATACGCTTAAGAGGACATGGTACGATTTAAACAAAAATTCTGAATTTAATGATTTTCGTAATTTTTTGGCTGCTTCCTATGTGTATGTATGATATAAAACAGATACAGCTATGATACATATTTTTAGTCCACATTTCATAAAAAGCTAACCATTTAATTGTTTAAGTGGAAACTTGAAAATCATGATGTTATTTTAAAATATTACTCCTTTAACAAAAAATGGATTTACAAATATAAAATCTTATTTACTTGTACATTGAATTATGTATAGCCAAAGTTGGTATGGTTTATGTCATAATATGATTGGTATTTGTACAGTACTTCTTTTTTATGAATGATTATTAAAAATTCTTTAAAAAATGTATGGAAATTCGAACTTCAATATTTTTTTAAAACAATAAGTAATTCTTTGATTGAAAAATATATACAAACTTGTTTTGCGTGTACTATTACCAGCAAGTGAAAAAAATTTCCAAGTATTAAGCTCAATAGAAAAAAGTCTTAGTATTTTAAATGAGGAGAAACTGGTTATTTTATCTTTCTGAGATAAGTCAGTAGAAAGTTTTGATTTGCCATTGGAATGTGAATAAAAGCAAACGTAAAAGGTATCATAACTCTGCGTTTTAAGACTTAGTGCTTTGAAATTTTGTGAGTTTGTAGAAAAGTATATGAAAAATAATTTAGAATTAAAAATTAGATTTGATTTTGTGACTGATTTTTGTTAGTTCAATCGTATTGTGTCTCCCTAACTATAAAATTGCTATTCTAATCAAATATAAAATGTAGTTAAAAAGGACAAACATAATTTTAATCATTTAAGGGAATCAAAGTTTGTTTTAGTTTGAAAAAAATTGAACTTTTTCACTAAAATCTGAGTAGAGAGAGAAGAAGAGAGAGAGATGGAACATTATATATTAACGTATACAATGTTATGCAGAATTGCAACATGTGACGGGAATTTTTTAATAAAATTAAGAAGTTAAAAATATGTACATTTTTTACAGTTTTAAGAGAACATGATACGATTTATAAAAAAAAATCTCCAATTTTGTGATTTTTGCAAAGTTTTTGGTCTGTACCCTACGTATATGTACAGGGTGTCCGAGAAAGAACCGTACAACTTCAAAAATTTATTGAAGAAGAAACAATAGGGTTACAGCGAAACTAATTAGTACATTAGATAGAATAACTCAAAAAATTTCCCTATAACTTAAGTTATTACCTTAAGAAATTTCTACATGAGACCCTTTCGAAGCACGAACCATATCCAGACGATATTCAAATTCCATCCACGATCGCTTAAGCATGCTAACATCAACAGTAGCTACATCTGTTTGAATGTTTTGCTTTAATTCTTCCAGACTGTTAACTTGCATTCCGTATACAGTATCTTTAACATAACCCCAAAAGAAAAAAATCCAGTGGTGTTAGGTCAGGAGACCGGTGTGGCCATGCAATAGGACCATCTCTGCCAATACAACGCTGTGGAAATGAATTATTCAGTGACTCACGAACTGTCAATATCCAATGAGGAGGCGCACCGCCTTGTTGGAAAAGGACATTCGGTTGAAGGTCTTGCAGTTATGGGAATGCATAAATCTCAAGCATATCTAAGTAAGTACTTGAGGTCACAGTCTTTCCCGAGAAAAAAAAGGTCAAATGATGCGATCGTAAAGCAATCCGCACCATAAGTTCACCTTTTCACTGCTCCGTTGGAGTTCACGTACGACATATGGTTGTTCGGAGCCCCAAAATCGAACGTTATGTTTATTGACCATTCCGGACACATGAAACGTTGATTCATCGGAAAACAGTACTCTATTCAAAAAATGTTCATCGGCATCCAAACGATGCAGAATGTCAACTGCAAATCCGTAACGTTTCGCATAATCATCCGGTTTTATCGCATGCAGAATCAGAACTTTGTATGCTGTAAGTCGCGATCGTTTATGAAGCACATCGTGTATCGTGGATCTTGGCATTTGTAGCTCCCCTGGATGCTTGTCGAACTGATTTTGTAGGGCTCCTACGAAATGTTTCACGTATTTGTTCCACACTTTCTTCGCTAGTTCTAGGGCGATCATGTCCTTTTTTATGTTCCACACTACCCGTTGTCATAAATTCGTGATACCACTCACGAATGCTTGACCGAGATGGTGGCGATTCCCCATACGTCATTCGATAATTCCGTTGTGTTTGCGTATCGGATCTTGTTTCGATAAACCACGCAACATATTGAGCTTTCTTTACGCTATCCACCATTGAAATAACTAAAATGCTTTAATATTCCTTTGCGTGACATGTAGCGTCATCTATGGTCAGAAACATACTGCAGAAAAAAAAACTTTTTGAGTTATTCTATCTGATGTCCTAATTAGTTTCGCTGTAACCCTATTGTTTCTTTTTCAATAAATTTCTGAAGTTGTACGGATCTTTCTCGGACACCTTGTATTTCATTAAACTGTCTTTGTGCTCAAAATACTACAAAAAAATAAACCATTTAATTTTTAACAGAACATTTTTTTAAAAATCTGAAAGGATTTTAAAATAATATTTCTCCTACTATAGTTGAAGTACACGCATAAAATGTAACTTACTTCATACTATGTATAATAAAAGTTTGTATGGGTTTCCTGCTAAATTTATTGATATTCGTAAAATACATTTTTTGTGCATGTGCTTATTAACCATTTTTTTAAAAAAAATACATTTTAAATTTCACTATTTCATTCTAAAAAAAGTTTTGCTTTAATTCAAAAAATGCATACCAAATTTTGTTACATGTACATATAAACCATAGGCAAAAAAGTTTCAAAGCATTTGGTACAGTAAAAAATAATAACATTTTAAATGAAGATGAATTAATTATTTTTAATTCAAGTGTTTATTGGTCAGAGTGGGATGTAAAAATAATCATAAAAATACTACAACTCTTTTTTATATGAATTAGAGCTTTGAAATTTTCTCAGATTATTAAAAATTATATTAAAAATTTATTTAAAAACATAAACTAAATATTTGTATTTTTGAAAATTTGTTGTCTATTGAATCGTACTGTGTTCCTTTAAGACAATTTATTTAATAAGGTGATGAGTTCATGGTGGCCGAATAGAAAAGTTGCAACGTTAGTTACAGTTATAGTTAGGAGTTATCTATCTACTAAAGGGCCATTTTGTAAATGAACGGATGCCTATTGAAACTGTCCAGGCTCCAAATTCTCACGTTGGTGCGATGTGAAAGGTTAGATGTTTAAGTTCTGGTATCATCCTTGTCAGTTGACTGAGACCCATAGCCCTTGTGTAGCTGAATACGGTAATCGTTAATAATTCATCAATTCAATAATAAGGCGCTCTAAAAATATATAGCTGCCATATTTATTTTTTAAATGATGCTAAGATATAATTAATTTTTTCGATTGGTACCTGAAATTTAAATTCACAACCCTTAAAATGAATCAGACTTTGTCAAGAAAAAATATAGCTAAGTTAATTTTATTAATCACCAGCTCGGGGGGTGGTTGGTTTGTTCCTCGTATTCTGCACTTAAGGGTGCGGGCTCGAACCTGGCCAAAGTCGGTGGATTTTCATGATGCAGAAAATTAACAGAGGTCATGTCGCATGACTGTATGACATGCAAAAGATCCCTAGAGTGTCTGTTTGGCTTGGGTGCTATCGGCAAAATGCAATCCTTGTACAGGTTCACATCGTCAGAGTTCAGGTGCATTCATATGGAGAGGAAACTGGTAGTCAAAATTACTTGAGATGATTGATATCCACCTACATTGTGGCGTACTAAAAAGAGATACCGGCTTCCGACTAATGTTCTAGATCTGCAATGGTAAAACACCAATCCGCAGCCCATTGTAAATTTAAAAAAGTTTAAAAAATTTTATACATACAATACCATATATATATATATATATATATATATATATATATATATATATATATATATATATATATATATATACAATATATATGCTAAACTAAAAATTCATTTTTAAATTTTTTAGAGCTTAGAAAGCAAAGATATGAAAATTTAGTAGAATAATATTTCCAGGAATAATTCAACATTTAAAAGTTATTTCAAGAAAGTAAATGTTATGTAACTTACACACAAAAATATAAATAAATTTATATAGAAAATAGATATTTTTCATATTGTCATAATAAATTTTATATGGTTGATGTAATCTAACATAAGTCTGACGTAAAAGGAAATTCTTCTATGCAGTAAGGATATTAGTATATGCTTTTCAAGTGTAACTCCTCAAAGATTAAGATATTGTCCCGACTGTTATTGCAGTTGTTTTATAATAAAGAATGAGGTGGAACAATTTTTTGTTATAAACCATGACGTTATCTGTATTAGATCTTAGACATTTGCACGACTAAGGAAACTCAATTGTTGACAAGAATTTGTGTAACTATAGGGTATTCAAACCCCAACGTAATTCCGCCGAATCACTTGTCGATTCCGAGAAAATGGCCTTCCAAATTCATACATAGTTTATATACAAATTATTTTCTCCCTTGTACTACGTCGCCGTGGCATGATGGTCAGCGTATCGGAGTACCATGCAATGGGTCAGAGTTGAATTTGCGCGAGCGATCAACTTCTTGTTTTTATTTTTTCCCCCACCAATATATTTTGTTATTTACTTTCAGAATTAAATAATTATATTTTTTTTTAAAAAAAAGAGTCACTGATTTTATATTATATTCTATACAATTATAGAACTATTTTATTTTTTTAAATCCAAAAAAAAATAATAATTATGATAATAATATTTATAAATAAAAAGTAAAAATAAATTAAATAACAATAAATAAATTTAAGCAAATATAAATGAAAAAGTAAAAATAAATTAAATTATATTAAATAAGGTTAAATAAATGTAAATAAAAAGTTAACTTTGTCTTGCAATTTTTTTTTATTACATACAAGACCCTGGGAGTGATAATTATCATAAAAACATTCAAAACAATTATTTTTTTGACATCTAGCACAGTTAATAATGAAGAATTACCGCATGAACAATGTGTTTTAGGGAGTTATTTGGAAAACACACATCATTTACATGTAAGAAACTTTCTCTATCAAACACTACGAACTCTTTTAAAAATCCAGAAATAATCTAACAAAGTTATATTGTAAAAACAGGGGTAAAGCTGGCAAAAACTTTTAAGCAATAGTGTAGTAAACAAAATCCGTTATCCTACTGATTTCTCGTTTTATTGGATAATTCTTTGTTTTTAATTTTTTTTTTGTTCGTAAAAGAATAATACCTGCTTTTTTAAACAGCTGCCTTTCTCTTCATCAAAATCAGTTTGTTAAAATCGGAAGTAAAATTTTATGGCCATTTAGGTATAAGGAATAATTTTGAAAATACAATTACTTAAATTTTAAAGACAGAAGTAATTGTATTTATACCATATATTAATTGTTATTGTGTTTGAAAAAAGTAAAATAGTTACTGTAATTATATAGAATATCATTTAATAATCAATGAGTCCTTTTAAAAAATAAAATTATTTAATTCTGAAAATAAATAATAAAATAAATTCCAGAAAAAAAATAATAGGAAGTTGACCACTCGCGCGAATCGGACCCTGACCCATTGCATGGTACTCCTATACGATGAAAATCATGCAACGACGACCTTGAATCAGGGAGAAAACAATTTGTTTATAAGCGAAGTATGAATTTCTAAGGCTATTTTTTCGGAATTGATTGGCCATTCGGCGGAATTACTATGGGGTTCGAATACCCTATAGCAGTATTACTGTTACACGAAGTCTCGTACCCAAATGAATTTCCTTAGTCGTGCCCTCCCCTTGTCAGATTAATTTAATGATCAATATTTTCATACATTATTTACAGTTCCCACAATGTATTATCTATTGATTACAATTTTTTTACATTAAACATTTTATGAGGAATCGCAACTCTTTTAATCCTTAATGATGTATATTTTGTGTTTATGATATTTGGGACATATTTTTTTTCAGACTTTCTTAGGATATTTACTTACTCGTATATAAAGAGTGTTTTTTTTCCAGGTATAGAAGTTTAAGTTGGCATTACTTCCCAAGACGGCGACCGATTTAACAGCTGTCAAGTGATTTATTCTCACTTTGGTTTGGCAATTCATCAAAACGATCATTAACAAGACGTAGATTCGTCGAATGGGCCCAAAACGAGATTGCCGTTGTTCCCGATCTTCATAAGCGAATTTTGTTTAGCGATGAAGCGCACTTCTGGTTGAATGGCTACGTCAACAAACAAAACTGTCGCATTTGGAGTGAAGCTAATCCACAAGTGTATGTCGAAACACCGTTACATCCAGAAAAACTGACTGTTTGGTGCGCTTTATGGGCTGGTGGAATCATTGGTCCGTACTTCTTCAAAAACCATGAAAGCCACAACTTTACTGTCAATGGTGATCGGTATAGAGCCAGTATTACTAACTTTTTCATTCCTGAATTGAACAATCATGACGACCAGGAGTTGTGGTTCCAACAAGACGGCGCAACATGTCACACAGCTCGTGCCACAATCGATTTATTGAAAGACAAGTTTGGTAACCGCCTAATTTCACGTTTTGGACCTGTGAATTGGCCTCCAAGATCTTGTGATTTAACACCGTTAGACTATTTTCTGTGGGGCTATGTAAAGTCATTGGTCTATGCGGATAAGCCACAAACGCTTGACCATTTGGAAGACAATATTCGCCGTGTTATTGCCGATATACGGCCACAAATGTTGGAAAAAGTCATCGAAAATTGGACTACCAGATTGGACTACATCCGAGCCAGCCGTGGCAGTCATATGCCAGAAATCATACTTAAAATATAATGCCACAAGATCATCTTTCGAATAAAAAAAAATTCATGTTAATCGAATAATACATAGTTGTTTTATTGCAGTTTAAAGTTTTATACCTCTAAAAAAACACCACTTTATTAACACTTTCTGTACTTTTTCAAATACTTATTCGTCGGTCAGATGCGTATTTATTTGATATAAATTTTAAGAGATTCCATTAAAAGAATAATTCATATTTTAATTAGAAAGTAGAAACCGAATTCAATATGTCATATGAAACAAGTTCATAAAACACACAAAAGGAGAATCTACAGACAATGTGATTGTCAGGCGTAATGCGAGTGGTCTGAAACAAAGCATTACGGACGTATCTTTCGCTTCGATGGCATTCGCATGCGGCAAAATGGATTCGAAAATATGGCTCTCATATGGATCATTTCCACTAAATATCTTTCAACATAAATCATGGCTTAATAATGCGTTTTGGTATAGTGTGCCTCAAACCATTTTATGCCTCTTTAATTGAAAGGAATTTTGAGCCTTCGCAATTACCAAGGGATTAGGCGGAATCGAGATTAGAGCCTCAGTTGAAAAGTATTAGCTTTTAAGTTTTAAGAGTTTTCAGCTCCAATGATCATTAAAATATTGCTTGAGAAGAAGAGTTGTGGCATCACTTTAGAATACCAAATAAACTGTTGGTTCTAGCAAAAAGAAAATAAATTGGAGAATATTTTAAAGTAACAATATTCATTACCTTACTGCACAATATATTTTTATTCTTTTTTTTAATTTGGAAATAATTATATGGTTGTAAAATTCAATTTTTTTTAGTAAAAGTATATACTTTAAATTACATATATACAGTTGACTCTCATTAATTCCAACCTTCGATAATATGAACCTTTCACTAATTCGAAGTATAGGTTCACCCCTATAAAACTTGATGTTTCGAACTAAAACAATACGTTTAGGTACACTCAATATTTCGAAGTAAAATATGTAGCTGGTCAAAATACAACACACAATAGTTTAAAGTGTGATCTAATAAAACCTCGACAATTCAAACACTCACTATCATATACGGTCGTGAAGAAAACAGGTTGGAGCTTGCATATTTTGTATTGTATTGTCTCTTTTTGCCCCCTTGTCATGTAATTCCTTTGATGACCATCGGGTTTGACTACGATTACTCTGACGGAAGCTTAAGTGTCGCTAAATAAACTACGCAACTTTTTCCTTAAATTTCATGTTGTTGCGGACATTTCTCAAGCTTCATTTATTCTAAAAAATTATATTGACAAAGTTAGATTGAATGCCATAAAACCAAAATGATAACAGATTTTTTTACTCAAAAAAATTTGCTGCATGTCTTTTTTAAAAGTTAATTTTAATACATGAATGTATTATTTTAATAGAAATAAAATACAGGACTTTTAATTTCTGTGTAATGTATAATTTTTAAAAATACTTCAAAATAATTTATACATAAGTGCAATTGTTTAATTTCTATTACATTGTTTCAAATTTAACTGTGTTAAAAAAAAAAACAATTATATTCTTGTATTTTAGGGGTTTTTTTCTACCCTCTTGGTAATTCGAAGTTTTCTCATTGGTCCCTTTAATTTCGAATTATCGAGAATCAACGGTATGTATGATATTAATCATTTATTAACGTGCCACTTAGTGATATAATTCGTAATTTTACTTGAGTGGGTGAAGATAAATTGCGTCTTGGGATGGGAATGATTCTTGCATTGGTAAGGCTTTGTCTTCTCTATTGCGATTTTTTATTCGCACAAAAATTCGAACCCATGTCTAAACTGTTCAAGAAAAGATATGAGTTCGCGACTGATCTTTCGGCTACCGCGGCAGTCATTTACAGGAGCAGCCATGCACAACATATAATCACATTTGTGGATCATGAAATGCATGGATATGTACGTCATAACACGCGAAGGATATATTATAGAAATACTATAGATAATTCACTTTCATCTTTAAAAGTACTCGATTGTTATTTGTAGATGATTCTTTATACCAATTTTGAACTGGTTAGGGAAAACTTTAGTTTTAAACATTAAATGTCTCTCATTTGAAATAAAATTTCTGAGAAACACATTTCCATACACGATCTAACATAACAGACAATTACAACTACGTGTACGTTTGCACATAAGTATCAATACTCAAATTATACACATACTAATACTTGTAAAATAAGTATATATTTGTATTAGAGCAGTGCTTCTCAAATTTTCAATACTTGCGACCCAATTTTCAATTATAATTTTCATCGCGCCCCCTCCGTACAATAACAATGTATTGAATGCAGCAATAATGTACTTTGAATAAAGCTACAACACAATTTTAATCATAAACTGAACAAATTATCAAGATAAGTATTAAATTTTGTATATAATTTTGTGTATGACAATCTCTTGAGAGTCAATAATAATTATTAAACTTATTTTCAGATTAGTATTGAGAGATTAGTTATGGAATATATTGTGCTGTACTCATACATTTATAAGTATATTGTAGCAGTGTAAATGTGTATTTTATTTCTTTTTATGTCAGAATGTATTTTATTTTTCTTCCCCTTTCAATAAATTTGAAATTTTTAAAATACTTTATTTTTGACATGCTCGCGCCTCTCATTGGATTATCACGTCCCCCACAGTTTGAGAAGTGTTTTATTAGAGAGTTAAGGATTAAACGAAACAAGTCATATATAAGATAAGTAAATCAACAAATAATTTCAAAAATATAAAATACTTTGTGATTTAAGAAAAAAATTACGCATTATGTATGCATCAAAATAGTTTAAGACAGTGTTTCTCAAAGTGTGGGGCGCGCCCTGGGGGGGCGCGATGAGAATACAAAGGGGAGGCGCGAGCGTATCGAAAATTTGAAGATTTTTTTAAAAAAATAACCGGAAAGAAGTAAAACAAAATGCTTTCTTCCATAATAAAAAAAAATACTCACAACAACACTGACATAATTTGTTTATTATCTGGCTTTTTTCCGTCATCAAATAGCTATCTTTGATCCCAAAACCAAATTAAAGAAAAAAAAAACATTTTGTTTTATTTGCTGTATTTCCTCAATGAGAGATTTTTTTATTACGTTTTAACATAAAATATTACTCGTTAAAAGAAAAAACGAAACCCAGACCCTGAGAAAAATTCTAAGATAAACCATTCATCACTGTAATTATTACTGAAATACTGTACATTAGTTGTAGAAAAAGAAAGGGAAGTCATGATTCAGTTTTCAGCCAGGCTGCATAGTACGGTTGCTAATCATTTGTGATTGACCTTCAATCTTATGGTATGGTTATTATCATATACGTTAGGGTGAATATTGGAGCACATAGTCCCGTCGGACTCAAATCTCCTATCCTGGAATAAAGATGACTGTACAGAATTTACCATTGCCCTTTTTAGAAAAGTATTTAAATAAGAGTAAAATTTAGTTTATGAATAATTTGAAATTTAAAAAATTTAATGGGAGAAATAATTACAAAAAAGTTATAAGTATTCAAAAAGCTCTTTTAAGAGCTGAAAATCGTTTTTTCGAAGCGTCCATTAAGTGGGCGGGTTACAGTGGCCAATTGGGTTACAGCAAGAACCGAGATCAGAAAGTGCGGGAAAAAATATCAGGAAGTGGGAATATAGGCTGTGGAACTAAAGAGAGCGATTTTATTGGCCGAGCCAGGAGTTCAGATAATGGGGTATAAGAACTTTGCTAGAAATGCAGCCAATCAGAACACACTGCGATTCAAAGAGTTGGATCGCACCCCGAAATTTGTAAATGAAGAGAAAAAAAGGGTAAAAGTTAAGAATTAATTAAAATCAGGATCGACCAAGATGTCTCTTGGTCTACTGGGTATGTAGGGATCTCTTGAATAGATGGGTTTTCATGCCCGTCAATATTACTGAAGAAGTTAATAGCTAGTTTTCTTATAGTTTGCCTGATAGTCGGAATGTTAAGAGCTGATCTAATGTCAGCGTTCCTCATGTACCAATGTGCATCGAGGATTTGTCGTAGAATAACGTTTTGGGAAATTTCAATGAGATTGATATTGGTTCTTGCTGCGTGTGCCCAGATTGGTGAAGCATAAGTTAAAAGTGGTTTTAAGATCAGGGTGTAGATAAGCATTTTATTATGTCTATTTAATTTAGACTTTTTGCAGATTAGGGAATAAAGTTGTCGCGTAGCATTTTTTAATTTATTTCTTACGTATGTAATGTGTTGTCTGAACGTGAGGTTTTTATCAATTATAACACCGAGGTATTTAGTGTGTTGAGACCAGGGAATTCTTTGGTTTTGGAGCGTGATTTCAGGGGGTGGACGTCTTTGAGTAAAGAATACTGCTTCAGTTTTCGTAGTATTAAGTGCTATTTTCCACACGGAGAACCAGATCTCAAGGTGAGCCAGGTGTTCGTCAATATTAGTTCCCTTCCATCTTTTATGCGTTTGCTTTTCGCTTAGGGAAATTGTAAATAATTGAGTTTTGCGATATTTAAAAGAATTGATTGGTTTTAACATTTCTGTAGGATTTGAAAAGTGTCTGATTTGCGTCCTTTAGTATAGTCTTGTACTTTTGAATCATTTTAGTTCAGTTTTATTGGATTTTTTCTCAAATCATCAAATAATTGAAAAGTCCTTGAAAGAAGGAGTAAGTATACTTTCTATATATTAAAATATTCACTAGAATTCCGATTTGTATCGTGTACAGTAAAAATAATTCAAACAAATGATTGGGGTAACTGAATCCCCCCACACTACCATTAATGTTAGTATCGAGTACGCGCCTGCTCCCGGGTTAAAACATTTTGAAGTATTCTCGCTTTAAATGTTAAAAAGTAACACAAATATTCTTCATCGGAATTTTATATTCTTTTTCATAATTTAACATTAATTCTAAATGCTAATTGTGTGAGGTTTAAAATTACAGTTCTTTTAAACAGTTATTTACAATTATAGCATTTATCTAAAAAAAATCATTTTACATTTTTGTATGCAATGTCGTGCACACAGTTTTACTCTCCTTACAGTTCAGTTACTATATCAAGAATAATGTTTTATTTTTTTAAAAAATGAACTCGTGCGAAGAGTCGGTGTTTCAGCCAGTATACGTTTGATGTATCAGTACTGAAGATGGCATTTTATAAATAATTTCTTATTACTGAATTTGGCCGCGGTAGCCGAGTGGTATAGGTATCGGATCGCGGCTTGCCTTGTCACGAGTTCGGGCCCAGTACCACTAAAGACCCGCCGTGTAGGGCAGCGATGCACGTTAAATCTGTTGAGAGTTGAAACGTTTTCCCGTGGTGTGGTGTGGTAGTTAGGATAGAGGGGTGCCAGATCAGGTGTCATCCACATCACTTGACCATGGTTCAAAATTACGTGGTCCGTCGTCAAAAACCCTCGTGCAGCTGAATAGTGCGACGTTAATATTCAATCAATCAATCTTATTACTAAATTAAGAACAAGTTTAATAATTATTAGGGACTTCCACGGGTTTGTCTTGTAGAGGAAAGTTTTTCAAAAAGGTTTAGTATCAGAAATTGACACTTAAAAGAGTTATTTTTCTATATTTAGCTGAGATCTATATTTTGTCTTCAATCTATCCACTGCAGAAAATCCGGTTTGAAAAAGGTAGGATGTTGAAAATGGTAATAGTATACGAAGTGCTTTTATTTTCAGTACAGATAATTCCTCATCCACCTCTACCCCAAATTCAAAGAGCGATTGATTACAAAATCGCCTTTTAATTTTTCACTGGATGTGAAATCTATGAAGATTTCTTCTTCGGAAGTTGAGAGCCCTTCTGGAGTATCTTGAAATAGATCCCTAATCCACTCGTAACTTGCTACCAAGCTGTCCTCATCCAGAAAATATTTTTAAAATTCTTTGCCAACATAGCTAAATGATTTTACATGTTTTAAAACAACTTTCACATGTTGTTCTACATATTTGTAAGTTTTAACACATATCGAGCTGGGGCTTTTTTTCCATCATTTACTTCAGTAGTGGTAAATCCAAAATTTAAGTATTTTTGAGAAGTTCGCCTTGATTTAATTTTCGGAACCATGCTGTGTACTTGTTGATTCTTTATTATGGTCGAATGTTTGCTTACGACTTAAAAATGTATGTATGATATTGTTTTAATCTACTGCCGTAAATACTTAATTACCGGGAATTACAATTAACGTGGAAATTTAAAAAATGTACATTCAAGCTAGATTCTGTAGCTATAGGAGTATCGAGTCGACCAAAACTGACTGGAATTGTACGAGGAAAAGCATTTTTTACATATTTTGCGCAGACGTCCGATAGGTTGCCCAGACTCACGCAAACGTACCCTATAATGCCAGATGTGATGGATATGATGAGAGCGACATTGACTAGACTATTTTTCTAATGACATTTGTACTTTTTTGAGAAATGAACGCTGAAGGAAATAAATCTTTAATTAAATACATCATTTTGCGATCTGTTCCAATTTAAAAATTAAAGAAAAGAAAAATAACATAATTCTAAGTAATATATATTTTTAAGTAATTTTCTTAAAATATGTATTATAAAAATATATACACAAAATTTAATATACTTATCGTATTAATTTGTACGGTTTATTATTAAGATCGTATTGTAACTTTAGCGTCTCTCTCTCAAAGTGCATTTTTATTGCAGTAAATACATTATTGTTGTACAGGGGGCGAGACAAAAATTATGATTGAAAATTGGGTCGCCAGTATTGAAAGTTTGAGAAACACTGCTTTTAATGTATGAGTGGTGCACAGAGTATTTTTATGACTAATTAATTAATACTAAATTAAGAACAAGTTTAATAATTATTAGCTACTTCCATGGGCTTGTCTTACAGAGCAAAGTTTTTTGAAAGGAGTTTTTAAGATAAGAAATTGACCCTCTGAGTTCATTTTCTATATTTAGCTGATATCTATATTTTGTCTTCTAAGCAACCATCGCATTTTGTAATATGTTACAATTTAAAAATCAGAGAAAGGAAAATAATATAATAATTATCCTATTACTTTTTTTTTTTTGCTTAAAAGTAACATATACAAAATTTAATACTTATGTCATGAATTTGCACGGTTTATAATAAATATTGTTGCTTTATCGTAAAAGTGCATTATTATAGCATTTAGTAAATTGTTATGTATAGGGGGGTTGCGATAAAAATTGTGATTGAAAAGGGGGCGCCAGTATTGAAAGTTTGAGAAGCACTGGTTTAAGAAGATATAGTAAAAACACATCGATGCTATAAATGGTCACGGTTGTCGAATGGTCAATTTCACTTACTGGTGACCATTATTATTTATTCAGTTATTAGTTCAAGTTCTATTGTCACTAAAATTCAGCCAGTTAAAAGGGAGGATACGCATAAAATAAGTCGATACTCAAAGTCCCCACACTGATACAATGTGGTACTCTGCAGAATGAGGATACAGCTTAGGTATCGTATTTGTTACGATACCTAAAATACTATTTTTAAAACGACGTTTATAAAAATGTAATAAAAATTTAATTTATGATTTCCATTTAACTAATCTTTTTGCCTTACCGTTAATAAGAAAGGAGAAAAGTCCCTACTATTTAAACATTGAGGTGAAAAATACAGCATTTTCCCTCATTTCCTGAATTATTATTTCTCTAAGAAATGGCTCTCTTAATTCCTATTACTGAAAAAAAGTTGCTTACATAAAAAAATTATCAAAATAGGATTGCTCTAGGAAATTCTCTGAAAATAAATGCAAAACATCTAAAGTTAATACGTCTTATCAATGTGCTCTGCGGTTTTGTATAAAATAAGTTGAGTTAAATTGATAAAAATAAGTTTAGAGATTGTGCCTTTTTAAGTATTTCACACAAAATATACGTTAGGAATTATGCGTCGAATTATAATTGAAAGAAAATAAGTTATTAAAAAAACTACAACATTTTTAGGAACACATGAAGGAACATTATGAAAATATTATTTTAAGTATTTCTCCTCTTTATTTTGACAGAGGAATGCCCATTAATAAAATCACTGGTAAATAGAAATATTTTTTTAATTTTTTAATTTTTTTAATTTTTTTTGGTTAAGGAAAAGAGATATGCGAAAAAGTAAGTCATCCCTTCAATTTTCTGAATTACAGAAGTTAGGTTAAAAATTAAAAATATATATATTTAGTGACTCTTTCAGATTTTTCTCGGTGTCAAGAATGGTATAACACAAAAAAGAACTTTTAATTAGCTTAACAGTTATATATTATAGCTTAATCTAACATTTTTAGAAATATTTGTGTGTGTGTGAACTAGTTTATACTTTATGTTATAATATTTGAAAAAAAGCAAAGAAAATGACAGAATGATAAATAATTATTTGATAATTTTAAATTCATCCATTTAATTATTGCAGGCTAATTTCTTATTTACATAAAACTTACTAAGTAGTTATTAATGTTTCTAATTAATTTCTTATTTTTAGAAATTTCTAGGTTGCACCTATTTTCACTGGAGATTTTTAAAAGTGAGAAACACACATACACATATATACACAAATGTATACGTATATATACGCAGTTATACACATATATACACATACATACGCATATACACACACACATATACATACATAAGCATGCATGTATCTATATATATATAGTAGCCATCACCTGCTTAACTAGCTGAATCATTCATGATATTGAAGACTAAACCTTCTTTTGCTTTAGGTTATTATCAAAAAAGTTCTAGCATTAAGATTTAAATTGTATTGAAAAATATACTAACAGACTTTGTTCTTGACGAAAAAATGACAGGACGAATTTCTAAAACAGAAATATATTTATAATTTTAGCCCCCTGTTGGCCCTTCGGATTCGAGTTCCTTGAATTCCCTTTTTAAAGGATTTCCACTTAACAAAAGAAGTATTATTGTCATATTTTGAGTTTGTTGCTCTAATTTTTCAAAAGCAAGACATTTTTTTAAATCTATAACGCTACCGTGTCCTCGCTGAAATGGATTTCCAAAAAATGCGTTTTTAGTGCATTTCTATGTACAATCATGTTTATCACATTTAGTCTGTATACCTACTAAACCAAAAGAAAATATTTTTTTTCAACGCCCCCTTAACGCTTCTTGCCAAACAGTTTCCCAAAACCTGTTTTTAGCGATAATCTACTAGACAAAAGAACCATGTCAGTCAAATTTTAATTCTGTTAGACTAATAGTTAGAAATCCTATTGTGAGGACTGAGTGAACATATATATATATTTATAAATGAATAGCATTTAAACAAATAAACAAAAATTTAAAACTATTAGAATCTCATTTAAAAATTTTAATGACGAATGTAAACAATAGCAAAATACCAACGCTTTAAAACTAAAGTAAAAAAACAACTTTTAATTAGCCAAGTGTGACCTCGGAATTAGGACTGATAAGTGGAAATAGACAAGTTTTATGGAGCTAATATTATCTATCTTAACCAATGTTATGCCATGAGATATTTTTCGGATTAAAATCTGAAGACTGTCCTATCTAGGCCAATTTATTCACAATATTCTCTTCGAACCATTTTTTCACAACTTTCACATGATGACAGGGACCATTATCGTCCTGAAAAATCCATGACTGATGTCCAAGAATACTTCCCACTGTTGGTAGTAAATTCTTTTGTAGTATTTTGTATTATCTGTTCTTCAAAGAATGTGAAGTTAAACAAATGAATGAGAAGGCACGCAGTCTCATATGATCACTTTCATCGGGTGCCTTACTGTATGCTTTAGACACTGAAGGCTGAATTCTTTACTAGTGCTTTGTCTTACATAGGCTCTATTTTTTTACCTGAAACACAAAGCTAACTTTCATCGTCAGATATCACCTTTTATATGTCTTTAACAGTCCATAATACGTGATCAGTTGCCTGTGCCAATCAAAAATGGTAGTTATGTGCCTCGGCTTTGAATCTTCGTAATTTAATATTCAGCAGTCTTCTTCTAAAAGTTCTTAGGCGCACATTCATACTTGATGTCAAAAAAATTGTTTAAAAATTTGCAGTAAATTAAGATTATTTTTGAAAGTAATATACTCATACTGTGCATACCCTGCACATTCGCGTAAAGTTGTTATACTCAGCAGTCCATACTGCTTTCTGCAAGCAATACAATTTGTTTCAGGAAATCTTTTCAACATTCTCACGGCTGAAGAAGGAATACATGGTACTTCAGCAACACAATTTAGTGTACAAATAAACATTCATTCTGTAAAAGTAATATTTTGCATCTTTTATTGTAAGGCAGAAATGAAAATTTACCCATAGTTCCGCCATTTTCCACCTACGCACTTCAAATTGCAATACAGACTAGTTTTAAATGCCTTAAAATATGCTTCATATTCCGTTTCAGTACTTATCATTGATGCTTTCTAATTGGTTGGAATAATGGAATAGTTTAATGGTTGAAAAAACATTAAATTACAATAACCTTGTACTTGTCTTATCATTGTTCTCTAAAATATCAATAAAACTATTTTCTTGATACAAAACCAGTAAGCAGATTTTAAATCAGCATTAATAAATTCATTAGAATCATTAAAAATAGTTAAGACAGTACGATAATTACAAAGATAAAAATTAAGCTTAACTCAAAAATTAGGCAAAAAAAAAAATGAGTGTATTCAGGACGTTTTGCCACCACCAATGTATATATACAGATATATATATATATATATATATATATATATATATATATATATATATATATATATATATAATGTTTATGATTAATTGTCTTTTATATTGAACATATTAACTTATTTTCTCTAAATTTACTGCATTACTTCTCAAGATAAGTAAAATAATTTTCTGTAAGCGGAAACAATACTTGATAATTAACCTTTTTTGTTGTGAAAACTTCAAAGTTCACCTATCAAAAGATAATTTTACATTAATATTATTTATTCGGTTATTTATTTTTGTTAACTCTGAATTTAGCGTAATCAATTGAAGCTTTTTTAAATACAATATATTCAATCATTTTTTTGTTCTTTTTTTGCGTATTATTGTTACTTATTAACTGTAGAAATATACACAACATAAAATAAAAAAAAAAAAAAGACCCTTGTTCTGTAACTTATAGTCTTTATTATTATTAGCAGCCAACATGGTAGTTTAAACTTTTTCTCGTAATATTCAAACGATTGCCACACGTATTTAAAATGCCAATAAAAAGAAACGATTTGCTGTTAGCATACAATTTGGCGCAGTTTTTTCTCACTACTTATGGAGAGGGTTGAAATTGTACCTTATCAAAAATGAAAGCAATAAAAATTGAATAAAGTATTACACAACAAAGATAAAAAAAATATGTAATGTAATTAAAATAATGAGGTTTTAATAAGTAAAAAATTCCATTAATCAGTATTATTTGTTTTCTTTTATTACTTTAATTATTTTGAATAGTTTTAAAATTTAAGATAAAAGAAGAATTCTTAACTTGCATTGGAAATAAAATAATTACACTTCACATCCATCTTTAATTATAAGATCCTATATGTGTCCAATTAAATTTTTCTCATACTGGTGCGAAGAGAGATAGCGCATAATTTAATTAGAATGATCTTATTAGAAGTTTTAGATAATACTTTGTCAGACCTATCCTTCAACTAAGAGATCAATCTAATTCTTATTTATTTTATCATCTAAAGAAACATGTTAAAGAAAGAGATGTTTGATTATACTCCTTTGGAGCAAAAATCAAAAGCAGCAGCTTACTGTCTTGTAATCTTCAAGAATGAAGAGGACATTTACAAGCAAATAAAATAAAAACATTGTTGATTACTTTCTTTCAAAAAATGTCTCAGTAAAGTAGATTCGAAGATTACTGCAGTTCTGGAATTGATTAAAAAGGATAACGAAAATAAAAATATAGATACGCGTGAATCTTATCAACACTTGTTACAATCAAAACAACAGCAAACTCAGAAAGATTTATAATATTTTTTTAATCAAAAGACCGGAGGCATAGCGAATACCGTATGGTGTCGTTAAGAGTTAAAAATGCATCTAAAATAAACATGAAAGGAAAATTAATTTGGAAGTCTGTCATTAATTAATAACTATAATTAATATTTGAGCAAAAAAATAATAATAAGGAGAAAAAAGAAAATTGTTTCCTATGAGAGTGAAATGTTTTTAATGCTCTAATCACAAAAGCAAAAAAATATGTTTCAGTTAATTAATCTTCACTTTAAAGACAATTAATGATGGTCTTAATGGTCCATTCTTTCGATATCCGATAAAATTAACAAAAAACACTGTAACATTTCGCTAAAATGCACTTCAGGTTTTTTTTATGAAATATTCTTAATTAACTATCAGTTATTATCAAACGCGAACCTAACTTTTGAAATGTTTTGCTCGTGTTTTTATTTCCACTTAAAAGATAAAAGGTAAATTTAGAAGTTTTTGTATCATTTTATGGATAAATGAATAATTTTGTAGCAGCAGAGCGTTTACAGAAGCACTTGATAAGTTAAAAATTTTAAACAGAATAATGACGCAAATTTTTAAGATGTTTTTTTTCTCTTCAGTTTCATCATTAAGATAGCTACTCATTAACGTTTTTCAAATATATTGGAAAATAAGTACTGATTGTGTGATATTAGAATGAAGATATATAAATAATATTAAGTGTACACACATAAAAGTTAGAGTTGAAAAACGCTTTAAAAGATATAAAATTTCACGATTTTGAATCTGTGATAAATTTCAAGCCTTTTTATTTTTGTGAGAATTCCAAAGAAATTTCAGAAATATATTTTTTCGGTAAAGTATAGATATTAAATTACATAGGATTTTCGTTGTATAAATAAATTGTTACAAGTATTGAATTTTCTTTATAAACTAAGTACATTTATTTTGCTACACTTACTTGAGTGGTTTGCGGGAATTAAGGAAGAGATTTTCATTTATATATATATATATATATATATATATATATATATATATATATATATCATTATATAATTCGTATGAGTAAGGGTGATATTTAAGGAATAATATTATTGTGTAGAACATCAAAAATAATTTCTCGCACCAATTTTTAATGAGATATATCACACATCAAATGAAATCTTAAAACTTTTCTATTACACAGTATTTTACGAAATAAATCTCATGAGTTATTCACAAATATAGTAAAATGTACAGTCCTGTAAAGGGTAACTGCATGGTCCCACTATGTAAATTGGCAAATTTTCCATGACGTCGCACCCTAAGTTTCGTCATCTGGTCTTATTTTTTAAGCATTAGTGGTTACTCATTTTAATTTTTTGTCTCAGAATTTCACAAAATATTGCATAAAAACTCCCATAAAAATGTTTTTCCAAATGTAAATAATAATAATAATAATAATAATAAAAAATTAAAAAAAAAAAAAAAAAAGCGAAGTTATTTGCGTAATCACTTCAAGAAGGCACTCAAATAGATGAAGAAAAAAATTACGTAATATATATTATCCTGAATATTATCCTATTGGAAACTGGCTGAAAAATAAGGAAGATAATAAGCTGCAAACTTTCAGAATTATGGCGTTCACTGGTCACAGTATTTGCAATGCGTACTGGAGGAGAAAGAGTGGCATTGGATTCGACTCCCTAAAAAATACAGCAATTAATAAAGAAACTTTTATATAAATAACATATTCCATTTTATCTTCAAATTATAATCCTATCCTCGTGGTAGTGCAAGCATAAATGGGATTCGTCTGCAAAGACAAAGTTGAAAACAGAACGCCTTTACTTGCCGGACAAACGTAATTGCAGTAATGCATGTTTTGTGAATATTCTCTTCTCCTATTGTAGGAAATTAAAAATACGAAGAACTATTGTTGTACAACACAGAACATATTTAGTTTCATATGATTCCTAATGTATTGATCAATGTCATAAGCAAACACAATATGCCCTTCATTGTGTACAAAGGTGCAACAAAACTGGTGAAATTGGTGCAGTCTGCCAGCCCTTCCTTCCTGAATACATGATTTAAAATCCTTAACACTATTATTTGTTTTCGTCTACCATAATGAACAATTTTTCTGAAAGGTATTACTTATATACTATACAGACAATTCTTCTTCAGTTGATCTTAGAAATATACTGCAATACCACGCGCATTGATAATAGATGCATATTGAAGTTTCAAATGCATTACAAATTCGTCAATCAGCAGTTCGAAATTGCAGTCTGTTCTCCTTTGATGTAACTTGTTACAGACTTCTTAATCATACACCATATGAAAGTTAAACGCATTTTGCATGTTTTCGTCATACGGTTGCATTTCAGTTAGTCAGCAATGTGTAAACAGTTTTTACAGTTTAAGGTATGCGACTACGTTCGAAACCGTGATTTTGCAAAAGTGTACAAATGCTTCTATTATAATAATATTTTGCCTGTATATAGTTCAGACATCTGTACAGGGGCTCAACTAGAATTTCTGAAATATACAGGGGTGTTTCAGCTAAGATGTTACAAACTTCTAGGAGGTAGGGGGACAACAAGACGACTCGAAGTATATAGGCAATCCTGGGGTCGAAATGCTTTCCCAAGGCTCCACGCGCCGACAAAATTTAGGTGCAAAATCAACTGGTCTTAAAAACGGGAAAATTGTCGAAACGCTTTGGGTTTTGGTCAAAATTATTGTTATTATTTATTATTTCATAAAAAAATTCTGAGCAATATTGGTGCTAAAACATCGCTAGAGGGCGCTTTAGACTTTGAACTAGGGAAAAATACAATATTTTTTTTTAAGTTTTTTGATGGCTTTCATAAGTTGAAACTTTAACTGGAATTTTGATACCAGATTTGGTATCCTCCGGGAAAATTGATGTAAAAAATCGAACATTGTTCAGGGCACTTAAAGCACAAACGGTGCTAAAAAACGAGCAAAATGTTGGATTTCGGTGAGGTTGCGCGAAAAGCATTCCCTTGCTGACTAATTTGTTCAAAACAAATTTTGACATTGTTGCCAAATTTAAAACCAGAGGTGCTTTGCATTTCTGACCGACCTTTCCTATCTGAGTCAAGGGTGTACTCTTCCACCAACGAGGTAGAGTACACCCAGACGACTTGAATAACATAAGAAAGGTGGTCTGAAATGCCTTCCTGAAGCAGTAAGAGCAGCATCGAAAGCCTCATACGTACCCCAGGAATTGCAAGTGTCGTGGCAGTGAATAAAGCGAGCAGGGGGTTCTCGGCGAAATTTTAGTGAGAAAGTGTTAAAGGCAGAATATGCAAATTTCACCGTCAAGAGTTGAATTAGCCGCCAGAGGGACAGAACAATAAGAAGGAGTCCGCTGAAGGAAATTTCCATCGCACACAGACTGGCTGTGCGATGGCAGAGTACACGAACGCAGAGAAAGCAGATATGATTCTGGCGTACGGGGCCACAGATTGCAATTGTCGAGCCGCTCAGAGGTTGTACGCCGAAAGGCATCCAGACAGGTGAACTCCTGCTCATACCATGTTTGCTCGCCTACACCAGCAATTATGTGAGACCGGTTCATTCTAGAAGGCAGCACGTAATCGAGATCGGACGGCAAAACCGAATTGAACGAGGAAATTGTACTAGATATGGTAGAGACCACTCTCAGTTTAAGTACACGAGGTATCGCTAATGAAATCGGGATTTCATACAGTAGCGTTTGAGGATTCTCGATGATAGTGCCCTGCATCCATTTCACTACCAGCGCGTCCAGTTACTAAAAGAATGTGACTTTGCACCTCGTCAGGCCTTTTACAAAGGTACTTGCAGCAACGAATTGTAAATCCCTTTTTTGCAGCCTCCGTGTGTTCACAGATGAGGCGTTTTTCTCGAGAGAGGGTATTTTTCAACACCCATAACATCGTGGACAGCAGCAAACCCACATGTAACATGTACTCGGTCTGCACAGGATCGTTTCCTGGTTAACGTATGGGCTGGCATTCTAGGGGATCATCTAATAGACCCTACATTCTGCCTGATCGCCTGACTGGTCCACGCTACCTGATATTCTTGGAACAAGTTTTGCCAGAGTTATTGGACAGCGCACACGTTACCGCTGCGACTCGTACTTCCATGTGGTTCCAGCAAGATGGAGCTCCCGCACATTTCAGTATTTCTGTTCAGAATCATTTGGATGCAACATGTGGTGAACGATGGATTGGCCGTGGGGTCCAGTGCATTGGCCTCCCGATCGCCAGACCTTTCCTGTCTGGATTATTTCTTCTGGGGGCAAATGAAATCCTTGGTGTACGAAACAACCCGTAAACAGCGCCGAGGAACTTGTAGCACGCATCAGTGCGCAGCAGCCGGGGAAATATGAAACACTCCAGAAATGTTATCGAATGTTCGACGCTCCATGAAGCGAAGATGTGAAGCCTACATCACATGCGGCGGGCGTCAGTTCGAACACCTTTGACAGCAGTTTTTCCTTCTTTTTCTTTACTTTTTTCTTTTATGATTATGCATAGCAGTTAGTAAACAGCTTTTTTTCCTCCTATTTTGAGTCTTTCCCTTGTGTTTTACTTCTTGTGATTTGGTACTTGTGTTTTTTATCTTTTACTAAAATTTTTTGCTATAAAATTACTTTTTTTTGCAACACAGACCAACTCGAATCTCATTTAGAGGAAAAAAAAATTTATAGTAATTATTCGGCTTACACCCAACCACAAAAATTATCCAAATGAGTTCCAAAGTTGCAATGTCTGAAAGCGCCCTCTGGCTTTGATTAATGGCTACCAAGTGAAAATTTATTTTGAACAAATTAGTCAGCAAGGGAATGCTTTTCGCGCAAACCTCACCGAAACCAACATTTTGCTCGTTTTTTTAGCACCGTTTGTGCTTAAAGTGCCCTGAACAATGTTCGATTTTTTACATCAATTTTCCCCGGAGGATGCCAAAATCTGGTATCAAAATTCCAAAAGTTTCAACTTATGAAAGCCATCAAAACTTAAAAAATATTGAAAAATTTTTTCCCTAGCGTTGTCTAAAGCGCCCTCTAGCGATGTTTTAGCACCAATATTGCTGAATTTTTTATGAAATAATAAATAATAACAATAATTTTGACCAAAACCCAAAAGCGTTTCGACAATTTTTCCCGTTTTTAAGACCAGTTGAAGTTTTGCACCCTAAATTTTGTCGGCACGTGGAGCCTTAGAAAAGCATTTCCGACCCAGCATTGGCTATATATTTCGAGTCGTCTTGTTGTCCCCCTACCTCTCCTAGAAGTTTGTAACATCTTAGCTGAAACACCCTGTATAACTTAGAAGTGGGTTTATACATGTTTTACGACAACAGAGGGGAGGAATTTTAAGAAAAAATGCCGATAATTATTTCAAAGGGTTGTAACTCTGAAAATAATGTGAATTTTTCAAAACTGATAGTTGAGCCTCGGTACAGAGGTCTGAACCTATATACAGGCAATATAATAGAAGCATTTTTCGCAAAAAGAGAACATTTTGAAAAAAAGTTATTCTAAGTTAATTTTCTGACGAAATATTGGATTTAAATATTTTTTGTCAAAATATCTTTAAAGCAACTTTATACATGCATTCTGATCGAAATGACACTAAATATCATAGAAATTATCCATTAATGTGCCTTTTTAAAACCACGGTTCCGAACGTAGTCGGATACCTGAAACTAAACAAAATTCCATACATATTCAGTTGCTCAATGTCGTGATTCCAGTCATACATTTGATAAATTAGAATAGCAAACACCACATGGTGGTTACCTGCATTTTTTGTTTGATAAAATGCAATACAAAAAATATACAATAATTATAATTATATTCAACAAAAATATAGCCTCCCATCCATTTTAGTGGTTAATGGACCTTACTGTTGGGCGGTAGGGCCTGGGTTAGAATGAAGTGCTTCCGCAGCAGAATACCACTTTAAATGTTCTTCGAGCTTAAAGTAATCTCGTGTGGTTGGTGGAAAGGGAAGAAAAGTGGGTAGCATCTGACTACCCGTCCCCTCTAGGGTATTCTTCCTAAAAATTAGGGTATAACAGCAAATTCCGATTGTCACTTGCATAGTGCTAGGAGTTACAACTTACGAAACCCGTAAAACGAGTCCATTGCCACAATACATTCCGTGGTCTGCGATCTGACGCCATCGATCAGATGGCACAAAAAACAACAATCACCAAACATATTTTTTCAAATATTTCAATTCATTGTATATTTTCTCACTGTATTCACACCTGATTAATTTAACATATTTACATATTTATAACAATCATAATTTCACATATTTAAATATTTATAACAATCAATTTCACATATTTACATACTTTAATAATCACAATTTCACATATTTACTATTTTTTAATCTCTTGTTCATTTTCAACATTTAATTGACGTACTTTATAGAAGAAAAAATAGAACATAGCTGCTAATTGTTGTTATGCAACAATAAATGTTGATTAAGTCAGATTTAGGTTCTATCAGCCGAAAGAGATCGAATGTATATACTTACTCGAATTATTATTTTAAAAATATTTTTGCTGAAAAAATATTATATATATATATATATATATATATATATATATATATATATATATATAAAAAATATATATATATATATATATATATATATATATATATATAAATACTTACATAACAAACATGAAAATAACTGCAAGCATTTCTGTTAGAATGTTATTCGGTTATTATGTTACATCGCACTCAATTAATTTAAAAAATATTTTTTTCAACTCCAATAAAATAATTAAAGTCGGCAGTCGTTAGAGCTTGTCATAAAAGTTTGAAAAATACTAATTAGTGACTTAAGACCAGTTCTCATAGTGAAAAAGTATTTAAGCATTGTAGAAAAGTAAAGATTTAAAATATTCTTTGAAATTCAATCTCAAATGGGACTTTTATTTATTTCATAATA